>PVHX01013447.1:35752-54777 GCA_004024805.1 Geosciurus inauris | reverse complement strand
TATCAACCATCTTTACTATACCCATGCCCCTTTCCTGCCCCCCACCTCCCCCATGTCGTGTCCAGTGTTTCTCTATTTCTCTTATGTTTCCCATTCCCACCTCCCTTATTCATCAGCATCCACTAATCAGAGAGACCATTCGGCATTTGGTTTTTTGGGATTGGCTTACTTCACTTAGCATAATGCTTTCCAGTTCCATTCATTTGCCTGCAAATGTGGGGCAAAGAATTTTTCATTGTATTCCTTTTCATCATTTTAACCTCCACGGGATCCAGTAATATCCCTTCTATCATTTCTCTCTTTTTCTCTTGAGTAGCGTCGTTATAGGCTTACTAATTTTTCTGATCTCTTTAAAGAAACCAATTTTTAGCTTTGTTAGTTTTCTCTATTGATTTCCTATATATTCCAGTTCATTGATTTCTGCTCTCTCTCTTTTTAAAAATAATTGTCCTTTTATTTTGTTTACTTTTTATGTGGTGCTGGGGATTGAACCCAGGGCCTCATGCATGCTAGGCAAGTGCTTTACCACTGAGCTATCTCCCCAGCTCTGCTCTTTTATTATTATTTTTCCTTCCCCTCACTTTGGATTTAATATAAGCATTCAGTATTAGAAACTTCCCCTAAGCAATGGTTTTGCTGTATTCTACAAAGTTTTGGTATGTTGACTTTTTATTTCAATCAGTTCAAAATATTTTCTAATTACACTTTAGGTTTTCTCTTTGACCCATAAATACATTTTTCCATATTTGGAGATTTCTCAGTTATCTATTATTGGCTTTTGTTTTATTTTATTATGATCAAGACACATTTTATAAAATTTAAACTTTTAAAAAATTGTTAAAGTTTGTTTTCTGCCCAGAATATGGCATATATTGATGAGATAATAACTTCCATATTGTTTTTAAGAAAGGGCAGGGAATTACAGTTAAAAGCACCTTAGCTGATGCACCATTTTACCCTTTTATTTGGTACTAGTGATTGAACCCAAGGATGTTTAACCACTGAGCCACATTTCCCAGCCCCCCCTTTTTTAATGTTTCATTTTGAGACAGGGTCTCACTAAGTTGCTTAGGGCCTCACTAAATTGCCGAGGCTGGATTTGGACTTGCAATCCTTCTGACTCAGCCTTCCAAATCACTGGGATTACGGGTGTACCCAGTTCATTTCACTCTTAACTTTAACGGAAAGCAAGAGATAGGAAAATAAAATAGCCCCCAATAAACCAAGTATAGCAATAAATGCATATGCTTTACTCTTTCCATTATATTCTTTCTTATAAGTCAAAGATTTTCAGATTGAGTAAAAAAATCAACTTTATTGTCTAAAGAATGGGTAAACATAGGTTAATACAAACAAAATACAGCAAGAATTATACAACATCATTAGACAAAATAAACTCAACACAAAGCATTTCAATGAGATCTAGACGATGTGCTCATCATAAACTTTTGTGTTGAGTAATACAGCATCAAAATGTGTAAAGCAAAAATTGACAAAAACTTAATAGAAGTATGAGTACTTAATATACCTCTGAATATTTGACAGAGAAACAGACAAACAGGTTAAACATAGGAAGCAGGACCAGCAACTTTCTGAAAAGAGCCAGTCAGTCAGTATTTAGATATTGTGGGCTTCACAGTTTCTGCCACAGTCTTCTTTTTGTTGTTTGTTTTTCTTTTCTTTTTTAAGTATTGGGGATTGAACCCAAGGATGCTTAACCACTGAACTACACCCCCAGTTCTTCTTATTTTTATTCTGAAACAGGGTCTCGCTAAGTTGCTTTGGGCCTCTGTAAGTTGCTGAGGCTGGTTTCAAACTCTTGATCCTCCTGCCTCAGCCTCCTGAGTCTCTGGGATTACAGGGATGCAACACCATGCCTGGTTTGTTTTTGTTTTCTTTACAACTTTAAAAACATAAGCATTATTCTTGGGTTGTTGGTATGAAAAAACAACCAAAAGTTAGATTTTGCTCATGGGCCATTGTTTGCAAACTTCATGAAATGGAAGATTCAAATAATATATTTAGTAAGGCAATATAATTAATTTCAAAGGTACAAATCAAACTTAAGTTTTTTTCCATGCTTACACAATAAAAGCTCTTTTGGTTGCAAGTTTTGGAACCCTCTCAAGTTAGTATAAGCAGTAAAGAAGTCATTGTTATGAGATTGAAGAGTTTTACCCATAATCCTTTCTGCTTCAGTTCCAACCCTGGTCCCCGTATGACAAACACAAATGTCCTACTGCTGCGAGTGGAAAAAGGCATTAGGCGAGAAAGTGCCTGCGAGCTAAGCAGGTACTCAGAACCATCTGTGTCACGATAACCTTCAGAGGTCATGTCTGTGCACATATGCTTGCGTACTCACATGGCTGTCCATTTACCCATGGATGGCACCTCCTAATGTTCTCCCACTCCTCCATTTCCAATGATGAATTTTAACCTATGAATAGATAATAATATCAATTTAGTGTGTTGTGTTTAACAATTTCAAAAATGAAATAAAATAACATAGAAAACATCAGAATATCTTATCTGTAAGGTTAAATACCATTTTAAGATTTAAATTTTTTGTTTTACATAGAAATACATATTCACCTCAAAAGCTTATAAAACACTGAATTCACATGTACAACCACAACTACATTCATTTCTTACCTGAAAGGAGAGAACCCCAAATCTATTCTAGCTATGGTGGTGGAGCCTACAATGTCCAATGATGACTGTTCCTTGGTCAGACTGGCTTGGTCCAGGCTTGTCTCCTTCCATCCCATAATTTATGGATGCTGTTAGCAATTAACCAACTCCTTCTCCACACACATCTGAAGGGGGTTATTAGCTTGAGTCATGAAAAGGTAACACTGGGCTTTGTATACTTTTGCGAAGTTTTGATGTTGAAGCTATATTTGCTCAGAAAAATGAATGGAAGATCATTAATCTTTTTCTGTGTTTGCTATGATTTTAAATAACATTAGCATTGTCTAGTCTAACATTTAGAAAGACTTAGCTGTATAGCATGTGTGGCTACTTCACAGTGTCTTTTATTTCTTTGAATGACAATTTCAATTCTTCCAAGGTTATTTTTCTATTTAGCTCTGCTACTTATTTTTGCATTATATTGTTATGTTTCTATAAAATCACTTATTTTGTTCAGCTTCTCAATCATATTTATAGTAATTTGTATAAGGCATTCTTTTGTACATACTCTCTTCTGTATCTAAGTTTGTCTCCTTTCTAATAATTAATGTTTTGTATTTATTTTTTCTTAAGTATACCTGCTAGTGGTCTGTCTTTTTGGTTATTGAATGTTTTTAGAGAAACAGTTCTTGTACTTATTTATTTGTTTTTAAGTTTTTATTTGTTCTTTTTAGTTATACATGACAGTATATTCTGACATAATATACATACATGGAGTATAACTTCCTATTCTTGTGGTTGTACATGATGTGGAGTTAGACTGGTTGTGTATTCATATATGAACATAAGAAAGTTATGTCCAATTTATTCTTTCCTATTTCCTTCCCCTCTCCCTTCTCTTCATTCTCCTTTGTCTAATCCAATGAACTTCATATTTATTTATTTCCATTATTTTTGCCTTTTAAATTCATTTACTTTTGCTGTTACCTTTCTCAATTTCTTCCTTCTCTCTTTAGATTAAAAAATTTTTTTGTTTCTTTTCTAATTTCTTGAAGAGAATTCTTGATTTATTTTACTTTTCCTGATTAATAATGAAATCATCTTAGGTTGTGAATTTTATTGAATATGGTTTTGGCCTGATTCCCTAATAGAAGTATATTCAAGTTTCAAGTTTAATTTAAACTTTTATTTCTTTATTTATAATATTATTGTATTGTGACAACAGAATATGGCCTATATGGCTTTTTAAAAATTAAATGAAGTTTTAATTGCTGATAAATATATTGTTTTTTAAAGCTTAGTAAATTCCCTCTGGAATGGTTGTCCAGCTTACACTCCTTCTCTGAGAATTGTTCTCTCTGTCCACAGGGTGAGTTTCTCTAGTAGGAAACTTTGCCTTCAATTCCCACCCTGTACCTGACCCCAATTCCCTAATAGCTGATTGGACCAAGAGATACCTGACCCTCGTTGGACCAGTTTTTTCCTTCTACAAATTGGAAATTGAGGTTTAGTGATGATATGGAGGGGAAGGAGGCAATCTCCATTATTGGTTCCTGGCATCTTTCCAGTTCCTGTTTTATTCTTTCTTGAGTTCTGACTATACTTCTGAACTTTGAGTTCCAAGAGGTGGTTTGTATTCTGCAGTATACTCTGTCTTGGTTTAAAGTAGTTTAAGTAGATTTTTATTACCTGTGTAAAGTAAGGTATGAAGTTTGGATACAAAACCAAACTCAGTTTATCTTTGTTCCATTAAAGGTAATTTATCTTGGAGCTAGGAGTGTAGCTCCATAGAAGAGCACTTGCCTAGTATGTACTACCCCTGGGTTGATGCCCAGCAACAACAACAACAACAAAGTAATTTGTTTTACTCTGTAGGACAGAGATTTGCCTTCCCTTCTAGGTGGTGGAGATCAGAGAATTGTAGTATCTACTGAGCCTCTTGTTCACGAGAAAGAGGCAAATTGCTTTATTTTTCTTGACAATCATGGCTTTTCCTAGAATCAAAAAGCATTATAAAAGAAAGGAAGATAATGAGACTCTCTCTGTTTGTGGGGGTGTACGGGTGTGAGACCAAGCCCTCAAAGCTGGAATAGGGAGGGAAAGAAGCTGGAAATGCCGGGCATGGTGGTGCACGCCTGTAATCCCAGCACTTAGAGAGGCTGAGACAGGAGAATCGCAAATTCAAAGCCAGCCTCAGTAACTGTGAGGCACTAAGCAACTCAGTGAGATCCTCTCTCTACATAAAACACAAAATAAGGCTGAGGATGTGACTCAGTGGTCGAGTACCCCTGAGTTCAATCCCTGGTACCAAAAAAAAAAAAAAAAAAAAAAAAAAGAAGAAGAAGAAGAAGAAGAAGCTAGAACTGATGAGCATGCTGAAAATGGAACTGTTTTTCCAGGAAGCACCAGGCAAGTGGATGAGACAAGGACCTTTCTGGATGTGGTTTCTGGATGCCTGGGGCTATGGATCTGTCAAAGGACAAAATTATATTAGTTGAGTTTAATGCTCTTAGCTTTGTTTTTTCCCTCTCTAGAACTGGATGACACTTAATTCCATAAAATCGAAGTATTCCAGCGACCTGAGCAGAGGAGGTTAATTTTATGGACATAAAAGAGCTGAAGAGAGCAGAAACAAAAAGCAAAAAGCTGATTGGTCTTTTCAAAGTTACTTGCCTCTTACGGTCATGAAAAGGAGATAATAATAGAAAAACCACTGATTGGTTAACATCAGGCTACATTTTTTTGTGTGTAAGGATTAAGGAAGAGAGAACTTCATTTTATGCCAATTGAACTGGCCTGTTTGGGAAATTTGGCTATTATCTCTCTAATCCTGATTTCTGGGAAGGTCAGATAAACAGCTTAGTTTCAACTTGGTGACTTGGAACTTTAGCATGAGTGACTCCCTTGTGATTTTTAGTCTGTTCTATTGGGTACATGCACTTAATCCAAAACAATGGCCTCCTGTAATTTTTATTTAACAGATCTAAGACCCTACTTACCAACAATTCATGTTTTTAATCATTGTCCTGCAAAAATTTGATTCTTTTATTTATTTTTGCTCCAAATTTTATTCTCCTTTGACTAACCACCACAGGCAATCATTCTCAGGTGTTTGAGATGTTAAGTTTGAAAACATTTACCACTGTTTCATATGCATGTATTTTTTAAAAGTAAGCTATAGTTCACATAATAAATAATTCACCCTTTTAAAAAAATGTATAATTCAGTTGGGTGTGGTGGTGCATCTCTGGGTTCAATTATACTGCAAGATAATAACAACAATAAAAAAGTAAAAGTAAAATAGAATTAAAATAAAATGTCCAATTCAATGGTTTTTAGTATATACATTATGTTGAGCAACCATCTCCACTATTGTGCATCCCTTTTTAATTTATATAAAGGTATTGTGCTGTATTATCATTCTGCTATTTTTACCAATGGCTGTGCCTTTTGAAGTTGACACGTGCCCACGCATCTGGTTTGTTGTTTCCGACTTAAATATTCCATAGTGTACACCCATCACAATTCTCTTATTTCTTCTCTCTGTGATGGACACTGAGGTTATCTTCAGATCCCCACCATAACAACCAGTGCTGCAATGAACATGCCCTTACATGGTCCCTTGTGGGCCAATGTGATAAAGTCTCTTTTGGAGGGGGGACCAATGGAAACAGGCTAATCCTTTGACCAAGTTGCAGCTGATGACTCCAGAACAGCTGCCTCAATCCACACCTCCACTGAAGAACTCAGCAGAGGAGCGCCCACTGGATTCTCTATCGGTTCTCAGCTTTATCTGCTTTCTATTTTATGCCATTGTAGCAGGTATAAAGAGATATATTTTTATTGTTTTCATTCCTGCCATTACAACTGAGATTAAATATATCTTCATATACTTATTAGTTTTGTGAGCTTTCTCTTTTTGAATTGCCTGTTTGGTGATTTGCCCCACTCTCCTTCAATTAAGAATCTCTGTCTTGGGGCTGGGGTTGTGGCTCAGTGGTAGAGCGCTTGCCTAGCATGCGTGAGGCACTGGGTTCTATCCTCAGCACCACATAAAAATAAATGAATAGAACAAAGGTATTGTGTCCATATATAACTAAAAGTATATTTTTAAAAAAGAATCCCTGTCTTATTTATTCATTTATTTTCTTTCCCCGGGTACTCTGGATATTCATTTCTGTTTGGTTTGAGATACTAGAGATATCCTCTTCAATCTGATCTCTCTGTTATTTTTTCTCAAGGTCTCTCATTCTCTAGTAGTTTAGAAAATTTAAATTGCCTGCACCCAGAACCTGTGCCAGTCAACTTCTCAGCATTCTTATGGGTGGAAATTTGATTCTATCACCATAAACATTGTCACAGCCAACCACAAAGTGGGAGTGACACTGGCCCCTGCCATAAATGTCTGCTCTGCTGCCATCTGGTTTTGCTGTGATAATGTCTAAGACTACCTCCTTACCCTCCTATCCTCTCACCTGTCAATTGTAAAATCAAAGGCGACTTTGACACCCACTGAAGTATGGGTAGGAAGACCCTGAGGTGGAGTGAGGAAAGGACATGGGAAAAAGAAGAGACAAAGAACTAAACCTGCTGGAGAATTTGGAGGGGGTATAGTAAGTGTAACTACTCACTAGGCTTTCAAATAAAGCTGGTTCAATGAAGAAAGAGATTGATACAGAGAGCTGGTTTATAGTAAAAGATCCTCAGGGAAAGAATGGGGTTGGGGGTTCCTGAGGAATTCCCCTCTTTGAGAATGAAAACTGATAATGTTTCATCAGCAAGGGAGGCCTTGAGGTATCTGGGAGCTACACTGGGAATTTTGTTAGAGCCCCCTGAAGTTGAGACAGATTCTGGACCAAGGTGTCTTAGGTGAAAGCAGAAGAAAACAGAGCCAAATACTTCAAAATGCTGAGAAACAGTTTTATAATTGTACCAAATTGTAATAACTAAATTCTATACTTTGTTCCCAACACAATTGCTAAGGGTTAAGCCTTAAGAGTTAGATTCTGGTAATTGCATTGGAAGGCTGAAATATTTAACATTCAAAACTCCTGGGCAGTCAGGCCCTAGACCTCCATGGAGGACTTGCCTTCCCACACCATTGCTGATTCAATGTGGGGAGGCCCCCTTGGGAAACACACATCCTTGGATGGTAGGGTTAAAAAAATAGCCTAAGTGGATGTTTACACAAAGGAAAGACACCTTCTACAACCTACCCAGTCCATTTTTTCCATCCATGACCTGAAACTAAGAAGTTGTAGTGGGAAACAGAGATCAGATTACTCTTTTGGTTAAGAAACTAAGAGAGGAAGGTGTAGTCCAACTCCTACTGTGCGGCTGTTAAAATTACTTACAGAGCTGCTTGGCCCAGTATGACAAGATGATGACATTTATATAGAGTTTTGGCAAATAAAATAACCAAAAATAACATTGCCAGGCAATCTAGATGTGGGGGTCCTCCCAGCCAGGTATCAGTCTCCCCCCTCGGCCAGCGGGGAGGAGGGGATCCCCGGGAGTCCCCCACACGACGGCTGAGAAAGGTAAAGTCATCCGGCACACAATTACCACGCCCGAGCCGGAGAGTTCTGTCTTAAGCAGGAACTGATTTATTGAGGAGAGATACAAGCTTATATAGAGGAGGAGGTAGGTGTCTTATTTCTGAGCAAAGAATGTGGAAGCAGGATGCACAGGGACACTTAGATAGGAAAGTATCCATTGTCCATGTCTTGTCCACGAACACGGAAGCAGAGGTCAGCCAATAAGGGCGGGGTGATGGCTCTCCCAGGGCAGCGTGGCCAGGCCTGAGCTGGTAGCTCGGCATCATCCCCCACACTAGATTCCAAGAAATTGTGTCATAAGGGAAAAAGAGTCTGATGGGTGTGGAGGTGCTGTGGTTGACTTAAACATCTTGCCACTGTTTATGTGAAAATGAAAATAAGAACCACATAGAAAGATGGAGAGCCAAAGGACAGTGAAGCAAATTATTTAAGATGTCATCTGGGTCCATGAATTTAATCGTGAGTGAAATTGATACTTTCTGTCCATTTTAGAATTTTCATTCTTGCTTACGACTATTTCAGTTGGATTTCTATTGCTGGCAACTGATAGATTCTGACTAACGTGAGTGGTGTATATTGGAAAGGAGAGTGAAAATTTTATTTAGTTGTATTTATTACCTGAAAAACTCCAGAAAATGAGATGGAAACTTGTTAAAACACATAAAGGAAAAGATGGTGCTTTTTTTCCTCAATAAATGCTGCTGAGGCATTAGATCCCTACCTCACACCAAAATAGCTTTCAGAAAATCAAAAATTTTTATTAAATCATAAAGGAAAGGAAAGAAAATCCAAACAAAATTTCAAATCTGATTTTGGAATTAGAAAAGCCTCTCTTAGTGTTCAAGTCAAAGCAGAAAAGAAGCAAGCAAACAAATAAGACTTGTAGAAAAACGAACTCTTCTGTTTTAATAATAGTAAGTAATAATAAAGCAAAGGATGAAAATTCCATTAGAGAATTAAGAAGGAATAGGTTTGGGGCTTCCAGGAACCATTTTTGGGAGTGAGAAAGAGTATTTGGTTTTGGACAAATTTCAGACTGTCTCTGAAAATGAACTAGAGAGAGACACACATGTCCAAAACCTGATGATGATCACAAAGCAAGGGGCATACATTTGTGATAATTTAGCATACAGATGATGGTTGATGCTACTACAGTGGATAAAATCACCCAGTATTGAGAAAAGAAGTGGTCCCAGAATCTTGTAGAAAACATTGACAATTAAGGAACAAGCAGGAAGAAAATCCCAGGAAGACTCTGAGCTCCTCAGGGAAGGAGCGGTTCCTAGTCTGATTTATCTTTGTAATCTAAATAATACCTAGCACTGTGTCAGGTACATTTTTGATAACCAATACAACTCCTTATGATTGTTTCCATTTTAAAAATTAATTTAAAAATTGGTCAATTCATATGATTTGAAATTCAGTAAGTATGAAAGGATTTTCTTGATGCCCCGTGCTTCAACTACTGTTTTCCCTCCCTGAAATCATTAAACATTAACATTTTCTTGTGTATCTTTTCAGAGATAGTTTATGTATATGCAAACAGATAAGAATAAATTTGCTTTTCTTTTAAACTCAGTGGCTTCAAACTTTCTTTTTCCAAATGACAGTATTTTTGGAGACTATTGTTTCAATAAAGCTTTCTCATTTCTTTTTATGTTGATAGTATTAAAATGCATAAATTACCATAATTTATTTAACCAGGCCCTTTTGGGTAGATATTTTGATTATTGCTTTAACTTACCATGCTGGAATAGAAAACTTTGATTGAGATTGTTTTGCAGTGATGTTTTTAAAATTGTCGATTTGATTAGGCGGACCTATGGGCCTCAGAATTCCCTTTTCTGTATGTTTCCTGTTAGGGTGAGCCATGGGAGACCTTTTCTTTTTTTCCCACATGAGATTGGAGGGGAGGAGTGAAGAAATACCCATATTTTATGCTTAAAAGTTCAGAACAAGATCATCAGGTGCTTTTGTAGCTCTTAAGAGTTGTTATTTATCTGCCCACACATCCCCACTAACCTTACAACAAATTCTGTTTTATTTCTCAAATGTCTTTATAGCTTACTTTTAAAACATTTAAATATGCAGCCCCTTTGGAACTTTTCAATATGTTTGCCAGTAGTTTTAAACTATTTTTTTGTGAATATTCTGTTCTTGCTTCCATTGACTTTAATGCCATCTTCATTATATTTTACATTCCTATGCGTATTTGAGTCTATTTTTTGGACTTTCTAATCTTTTTTGCCTAAACGTACATGTAACATGCTATTTTACTTATTAAATTTTTTAATATTTTAAAATAACTGGTTGACCCAATCCCCCTTTGTTATCTTCTTTTTCAGAATTTTACTGGCTAATCTTATTTTTTTATTTTTACATACAAAGTTTACACTCATCTTCCCTAATTTAAAAATCCATTTAGAAACTTTATTGGAATTGTATTACATTTGTAGATCGACTTTGGAAACTTGGTATCTTTATGATGTTGAATCTTACTAAGACCATAACATCCCTTTCTGCTTGAACAGTTTTCCTTTGATGTCTAAGAATAAATCACAAAATTTTGCTTATAGAAACTACATATTTGTTGATAAGTTTACTTCCATTTATTATACTTTTTTTAAAAACATGATTGAAATCATCTTTTCTTCCATTGTATTTTCCAATTGGCTATGATTAATACATTTTTTTCATTAGATTTGTAAATGGGACACATCTGAACTGAACTGTTTAGCAGGACAACATCATACCATTATAACTGCTTTTTTTCCCTGTAGATTTCCCAAATAGTCTTAAAAACAGTAAATTAAGTACTGCAGCTCTCTTGCAAGTTTCTTTTTAAGCTACTCAGTTCTAAAATTCCTTAGCAAGGTCACAGATGGTGTCCCCTCTCTGCTGGTATTTTAGTCAAATCAAGGTTTTTGTTTATGCTTTTTTCTTCAGGCCAAATAGTAGAGCTATTTTTGGTTAAAATTGGAGTTTGATCTCATCAAGCCTCTAAACAGAACACTCAGGATGCTGGCTGGCAGTGCTGTTATCTGTTCTGAGGACCCCACTGGTGTGGGTAATTGTGCAAGTCTATGGAAATTGCTATGGCCTTATTTTCATACCCTCTCATGAACTGATAGAACTCTGCAGTTCTGAGTATATGAATCACATGCTTTCATCATATTAGTTAATTAGAAATGGTGAGAACAGCAAGGGACTTTTGAGATCATGTATGTAGTCTTTTTATCTTAAGAATGAGGAAGGACATGCTAAAGTGAAAAAAAAAATGTTGCTGATAGTTGAAAACAAAGAACAAATCTGATGATTTCAAATGGCAAGGCTAGTGCTTTCTCTTCCAACTTAAAACACTCCTTTCTCCTTTAACCTGTAATGCTTCAACATTTCAAAGGATCTTTCTCCAAACAGTCATTGTCTTCCATGTGAATAAAAGAGTAAAAGCCACCTGGTCAACCACAAAATGCTCTAATTGATAAATCAGGCCAAGCAGCTGTGTGTGACTTCTGCTCATCTCTGAACATTTTTGTAAATCCAGCAATTCTGAAAATGTAGTCCAGAGATCCCTGGGAGACCACAAAAGCCTCTTAAGAAACTTGCAAATTAATAAGTATATTAATAGTAATATTCTCTCATTTACTTAGAAATGTTTTATGGAATTTTCCAAGAAGGTAGGTTGAGGATATAAAGATGAGCATTTTCAGAGATTAACTAAATTTAATTTTTTCTTTCATACTAACTATATGCTCTTTAATTTCATTATTGTCTAATAAATGGTTATTTTAAAATCCTGAAGTCTGCCTAGAGCCTACATAAAAGCATAAAAAGTAATTCTACTTTGTTGTATTGGTTTGTTATATTTTTAAAATTTTTTAATATTTAAAATTTTGTCTAAAATTTCCAGTTTCAAAATTTAGTAATATTTTATTCTTAGATAAAAGAAAATATTTATAATATACTCTTGTTAGTTTTGAGGGTGCATTATTGGCTTTTTCTACTCAGACCTTCAAGAAACCTTTGCCAAAGAAACAAGGTGAAATGATAAGTGTTTCAGTCAGTTTGCATTGTTGTGACCAAAAGACCCAACAAGAACAGCTTAAAGGAGGAAAAGTTTATTTTGGCTCACAGTTTGAGAAGTCTCAGTCTGTTCTCAGAGGTCTTAGTCCATAGACAGCTGAATCCATAGCTCTGGGCCTGAGGTGAGGCAGAGCATCATGGCAGAGGGCATGGCAGAGGAAAGCTACTCAGGACATCACAATCAAGAAGCAGACAGAGAACTCTGTTCATCAGGGATAAAATATAAATCCCAAAAGTCATACCCCCCAGTGACTTATTTCCTCCAGCCACACCCTACCTGCTACAGTTACCACCCAATCAATTCATATCAGTGATCCACTGATTAGGTCACAACTCTAATATCTAATCATGTCACCTCTGAAAAATCTTGCATTGTCTCACACATAAGTTTTGGGAGGATATCTCATATCTAAACCATAATAATAAGAAACAAAATTATGGGCTAGGGATATAGTTCAGTTGGTAGAGTGCTTGCCTCTCATGCACAAGGGCCTGGGTTCAATCCCCAGTACCACCACCAAAAAAAAAAAAAAAAAAAAAATGGAAAAAGTGACCTTTCCCTTGATTGTTATTTGTGTTAACAACTTATTATTAGTTCTGAAGTATTATGATAGTCAACTTCTGGCTTCTTGTCCGGCATGAAAGGACCTTAGAAGTCAACTCTGTCTCAACAACAAGTAAAGGACTGAACAAACTAAAAAATTAAGAACTCTTCTTAGATCCGTCAGTAAGCTGAGTTCACAGGGCAGACTACTGTCCCAACATCAGACGAGCAAACAGAGAATCACAACCCACAACCTACTGGGGCAGGAATTCAAGAGCAACCTCTGTGCTTTTGTGAGTTTTACCTCCATGAGCTTGACCGGGTTCCCACAGCAAATATCAGAGAAAAATCCTCTCCTATTTCCAGCAGGGGAAGAAAAAAGGAACCATTTGAAAATCTGGAGGTGCACTCTGTAATTCTTCACCAAGTTTTCCCTCAGGAAAAATTATTCAACCAAAGCCTGACTTACTGGGATTTTATCAGGACCCAGCATCCTCTGGCCATCCCGTTCCACAGGATGGAAGAAACAGAGAAGCACAGGTGAAGTCCATAGTGCAGGGACGCAGGCACACCAAAGAACTGAAAGCTGATGATGGGACATGGGTGCTTCCCCTTCACCACACTTTACCACTGCATTACTAACGTCCTATTTATCTTTTCTTTAACATAGTACATCGTATTTGTCTATCAAAAGAACTAAAGGGCATGCTAATGGCAAGAAAAAAAAAAAGGAAAGAAAAAGAAAAAAGTTGGAGGAAGCTGAACAAGCATCAGAACCAGAGTCAAATATGACAAAAATGTTGGAAATATCAGGCCAGGAATTTTTAAAAGTGCTAATAAAAATGCTAAGGATTTAAATGAAATATACAGAAGGCAAGAACACATTGACAATGTAAAATAAATGGAAATCCTAAGAAAGAACAAAAAAAAGAAATGCTAGAGATCCAGAGCAACTGTAACAGAAATGAAGAACACCTTTGGTAGGTTTATTGGTAGACTGGAAACAGTGGAGAAAAGAATCTTTGATGCAGCAATAGAAAACTCCAAAAACTAAAAATCAAAGACAATAAAGACAAAGAAAGAAAGAAAGAAACAAAGAAAGAAACAAATAAGAAAGAAAGAACAACAAAAGATGTAACATACATATAATGAGAATATGGGAATACTAGGAGAAGAAACAGAGAAAGGCATGAAGCAATATTTGAAGCAATAATGACTAACAATTATCCCAAAATTGATGTCAGATACTAAACCATAGATCCACGAATTGCAGAGAACACCAAGCAGGATAAATGCCCCCAACAAAAACAACCCACTGTACCTACCTAGTTGTGGCACACACCTGTAATCCCAGATACTTGGGAAGCTGAGGAAGGAGGATCACAAGTTCAAGTCCAGCCTGAACAACATAGCAAGATTCCATCCCAAACAAAACAAAACAAACAAAAACCTCCCACTATACATAGGCATAACATGTTCAAACTACAGAAAATCAAAAGTAAAGGAAAAAAGTTCGGAAGAAGTCCAGAAGGAAAAAATAGTTTTCTACAGAGGAGCAAATGCAAGAACTACTTTGACTTCTCAGAAACCACATAAGCAAGGAATGAGTGGAATGAAATAGTCGAAATGTTGAGAAGAAAAAACCCTGACTAACCTAGAATTAATTACCCTAAGAAATTATCCTCCAAAAGTTAATAAGAAATAGACATTCTCAACCTCTCAAGCAAACATAAATTGAGGGAACTTGTCAGTAGACATGCCTTAAAACAAAATTAAAAGAGGTTACTTCAGAGAAGAAAATAATGTAGGTCTGAACTTGAATCTACATGAAGAATAGAAGAGTATCAATAAAGAAGTAACAAATGAAGGTTAAACACTTTTATTTTTCTTATTCTCGATTGACCTAACAGATCAATTTGTTCAAATAATTACAACAATATATTCATATATATCTTTATATATGTTATGTATGATCACATATGTAAGTGAAATGAATGGCCACCATGATACAAGAGATGGGAAGGAAGAATTAGGAATATTTTGTTATTATTAGGTACTTGCACTACAAATGAAGTGGCATAGTATTATTTGAAAATGGAATTGTAAACTCCAGCAGCATTTTTAAAAGAAGTATTATTGACATGCTAAGAAAACAGAGAAAATGGAATCATGTGGAATGCTCAATTAAAACTCCAAAGGCATAAAGATAGTAGTGAACAAAAGAAATCTTAAAGTTCAATAATAAGAAAAGGAATAGCTTATTTAAAAATAGGCCAAAAGGGACTGGGCACTGTGGCTCAGTGGTAGAGTGCTTGCCTAGCATGCATAAGGCCCTTTGTTCGATCCCCAGCACCATAATAGTAGTAGTAGTAAAGTAGATGGCAAGTAAATATATGAAAAAAAAACTCAATATTCTACATCATTAGATTAAAATGACAATAAGATTCCACAAGACATGTTAGAATGGCCAAAATTACTGCAACACCAAATCCTGGCTAGGATGTAGACTAACTCTCGCTGATAGCAGATGGGACTGCAAAAATGTTATTGCCACTTTGGAAGACAATTTATCAGTTGCTTACAAAACTGAACATACTCTTGTTATATGGTCTAGCCACACAACATTCCTTGGTATTTATTCAAAGGAGCTGAAAACATAAATCCACACAAAACCTGTACATGGATGTTTATAGCTGCTCTATTCACAATTGCCCAAACTGGGAAGCAACCAAGATGTCCTTCAGTAGATGAACAGATAAAGATACTGTGGTAGAACAAAACTGTTGAATATTATTCAGTGCTAGAAATAAATGAGCTATTGAGCCAAGAAGACATGGAGGAACCTAAAAGCATTTTAGTAAGTGAAAGAAGCCAATCTGAAAAGGTTGCAGATTGTGTGATTCCTTCTGGAAAGGCAAAATTATAGAGACAGGAAAGAGACCAGCGGTTGCCAGAAATGAGTGGAGGCAGGATAAATAAGCAGAACACAGAGGATTTTGGGGCCACTGGCACTATTGTAAATGATATTACCATGGTGGCTACATGCCATTATACACTTATCAAAGCCCATAGGCCAGGCATGGTGGTGCACACCTGTAAACGCACTGACTTATGAGGCTGAGTCAAGAAGATTGCAAGTTTGAGGCCAACCTCAGCAACTTAGTGAGGTCCTAAGCTACTTATCAAGACCCTTTCTTAAAATATTTTTTTTTTTAATAAAAAAAGGGCTGGTGAGGTGATACAGTGGTTAAGTGCCCCTGGGTTCAATCTCCAGTACCAAAAAAAGAAAAAGAAAAAAGAAAAAAAAGTTCATATAAAGTACAACACCAAAAGCAAACCCTCATGTAAACTCTAAACCTTGGTTGATTATGATGTCTCAATGCAGGTTCATCAATTGTAACAAAGGTACCGTTATGAGAGTTCCTTCGGACCAGCAGGAGCCACAGAGGGACAAAATCCACCCTCAGGAAACTCCACGGGTGTCCAGCCAAAGGGAGAGCAGGGACTGTTAGCTGCTAGCCAAGGGGGAGCCCAAACTCAGGGTAAAAGTCGTTGCAAAGACCCCAGCATGAGGCAGCCCCAACCAAGCGCGGCCTGGGCCCGCCCCAGTTCCACTCCAGAGTTCCTGCAGACTGGCAGGAGCCTCAGAGGGCCCAAATCTGCCCTCAGGAAACTCCATGGGTGTCCAACCAAGGGTTGACCAGAGACTGATAGCTACCAGCCACAGAGGAAGGCACACCCAGGGTAAGAGTTACCTGCAGAGATCCTAGCGTCAAGAGGCCCCACCCAAGTGTGCTCTGGGCCCACCTCAGTTCCGCTCCAGAGTTCCTGTGGTCAGGGGAGACAGAAGGCCCAAAACTGCCCTTAGGGAATACCAGGGGTGCCCAGCTGAAGGCAGACCAGAGCATGCTAGCCTCCAGCCCCAGGGGAGCTCAAACTCACTGTAAGGGTTGCACACAGACTCTCCTGCATATGACCCTGCCTAAATGACACCTGGGCCCGCCTCCAGTTCTGCTCCAGAGTTCCTGTTCACCAGCAGGAGCACAAGAGAGGGGCAAAACAGCCCTCAGGGGCTGCCTCAGGAGCCCAGCCAAGGCCACTCCCACTGTCCTCTAGAGGTACATCCACTACCTCCGTCACCAACTTTAGTGGCAGTAGTGCCCATCTGGGGACACTGGGGGAACAGAAGTAACTCCACGGTGAGACACAGGTAATCTGAAGTGTCAATACAAGATTGTAGGATAGAAGCCGCAATACCTCAGATTGGTATTTCAAGAAAGGAAGATACACAATCAACATGAAAAAACAAGGGAAGAAAGTGCCCCAAATAAACCTCGATACCATTGTAACAGAATCCATTGACAACACAGTTGATGAAATGTCAGAGAAAGAATTCAGAATGTACATTATTAAAATGATCAGTGAATTAAAGAATGACATAAGTGAGCAATTACAGACAAAAATTGATCAATCCAACAAAGAAATAGGAGAGCAAATAAAGGCAACCATTGATCATTCTAACAAAGAGATAAGAAAGCAATTACAAGTAGCAAAAGATTACTTTAAGAAAGAGGTAGAGATGGTGAAAAAAAACCAATCAGAAATTCTTGAAGGAAACAATATACCAAATAAAAAACTCAATAGAAAGCATCACCAGCAGACTAGATCACCTGGAAGACAGAACCTCGGATAATGAAGACAAGATATACAATCTTGAAAATAAACTTGACCATAAAGTGAAGATGGTAAAAAATCATGAACAGAACATACAAGAAATATGGGACAGCATCAAAAGACCAAATCTAAGATTTATTGGGATAGAAGAAGGTGCAGAACTTCAAACCAAAGGAATGCACAATCTCTTCAATGAAATATCAGAAAATTTCCCAAATATGAAAAATGAAGTGGAAAATCAAATACAAGAGGCTTACAGGACACCAAATGTACAAAATTTCAACAGATCTACACCAAGGCACATTATAATGAAAATGCCCAACATACAGAATAAGGATAGAATTTTAAAGGCCGCAAGAGAGAGGAACCAGATTACATATAAGGGGAGACCGATTCATAACTCAGCAGATTTTTCAACCCAGACCTTAAAAGCCAGGAGATCATGGAATAACATATTCCAAGCCCTGAAAGAAAATGGATGCCAACCAAGAATCCTATATCCAGCAAAATTGAACTTCAGATTTGATGACGAAATGAAAACCTTCCATGATAAGCAAAAGTTAAAAGAATTTACAGCAAGAAAGCCTGCACTACACAGCATGCTTGGCAAAATATTCCATACGGAGGAAATGATAACCAACAATGAAAATTTACAAAGAGAAGAACTACACTAAAGGAAAGACCATTCAAAAGAGAAAACAACTCAAAGTAAAAACCAAAAACAAACCAAAATGACCAGAATTACAAATCATATTTCAATAATAACCCTGAATGTGAATGGCCTAAATGCACCAATTAAAAGACATAAACTGACAGACTGGATTAAAAAAAAAAGACCCAACAATATGCTGTCTTCAAGAGACTCATCTCACAGGAAAAGACATCCACAGACTGAAAGTGAAAGGGTGTGAAAGAACATATCACTCACATGGATCCCGCAAACAAGCAGGAGTTTCCATCCTCATATCAAATAAAATGGACTTCAAACCAAAGATGGTGAAAAGAGATAAAGAAGGTCATTTCATACTTCTTAAGGGAATCAGACATCAACAAGACATAACAATCATAAATATCTTTGCCCCAAATAATGGGGCTTCTACATATATCAAACAAATCCTTCTCAAATACAAGAATCAAATAGACCACAACACAATAATACTTGGAGACTTTAACACAGATCTCTCACCATTGGATAGATCTTCCAAACAAAAACTTAATAAAGAAACCATAGATCTCAATGAAACTATCAATAATTTAGACTTAACAGACATATATAGAGTGTTCCATCCATCAACAAGTGAATACACTTTTTTCTCAGCAGCACATGGATCCTTTTCCAAAATAGATCATATGTTATGTCACAAAGCCAATCTTAGCAAATACAAAAAAATAGAGATTCTACCTTGCATCCTATCTGACCACAATGGAATAAAATTACAAATCAATGACAGATTAAAAAACAGAAACTACTCCATCACCTGGAAACTAAATAATATGCTATTGAATGATGCATGGATAACAGAAGACATCAGGGA
>PVHX01013447.1:0-35652 GCA_004024805.1 Geosciurus inauris | reverse complement strand
TGACAAGTCTTTAGCCACCCTAACGAAAAGAAGGAGGGAGAAAACCCAAATTACTAAAATTCATGATGAAAAAGGAAATATCACGACAGACACTACTGAAATACAGAGGATAATTAGAAACTATTTTGAAAATTTATACTCCAGTAAAATAGAAAACCCTGAAGACACTGACAAATTTCTAGAGGCATATGACCTACCCAAACTGAACCAAGAGGACATACACAACTTAAACAGAACAATTTTAGTCAAGGAAACAGAAGATGTCATCAAGAGCCTGCCAACCAAGAAAAGCCCAGGTCCAGATGGATTCTCAGCTGAGTTCTACAAGACCTTCAAAGAAGAATTAATGCCAATCTTCCTCAAACTATTTCATGAAATAGAAAAGGAGGGAACCCTGATGAAGTCATTCTATGAGGCAAGTATCACACTGATTCCAAAAGTAGAGACACATCAAAGAAAGAAAACTTCAGACCAATATCCCCAATGAACATAGATGCAAAAATTATCAATAAAATTCTGGCAAATCGCATACAAAAACATATCAAAAAAAATAGTGCACCATGATCAAGTGGGGTTCATTCCAGGGATGCAAGGTTGGTTCAACATACAGAAATCGATTAGCGTAATACATCACATTAACAGACTTAAAGATAAGAGTCATATGATTTTATCAATCGATGCAGAGAAGGCATTTGACAAAATACGACACCCTTTTATGCTCAAAACACTAGAAAAACTAGGGATAGTAGGAACATACCTCAACTTTGTAAAAGCTATCTATGGTAAACCCAAGGCCAACATCATCCTAAATGGAGAAAAATTGGAATCATTCCCTCTGAAAACGGGAACTAGACAGGGATGCCCTCTTTCACCACTGCTATTCAACATAGTCCTTGAAACATTAGCCAGAGCAATTAGACAGACGAAAGAAATTAAAGGGATACCAATCGGAAAAGAAGAACTTAAACTATCATTATTTGTAGACGACATGATTCTATACTTAGAAGATCCAAAAAATTCTACCAGAAAACTTTTAGAATTAATAAATGATTTCAGCAAAGTAGTGGGATATAAAATCAACACCCACAAATCAATTGCATTTCTATACATCAGTGATAAACCCTCTGAAAGAGAAATTAGGAAAACTATCCCATTCACAATAGCCTCAAAAAAAAAAATAAAATACTTGGGAATTGATTTAACAAAAGAAGTAAAAGACCTCTACAATGCAAACTATAAGACACTGAAGAAAGAAATTGAAGAAGACCTTAGAACATGGAAAAATCTCCCATGCTCTTGGATAGGCAGAATCAATATTGTTAAAATGGCTATACTACCCAAAGCACTATATACATTCAATGCAATCCCAATTAGAATCCCAATGTCATGCCTTATAGAAATAGAAAAGGCAATCATGAAATTCATTTGGAAGAATAAGAGACCCAGAATAGCCAAAGCAATCCTTAGCAAGAAGAGTGAAACAGGAGGCATCACAATACCTGACCTCAGATTATACTACAAAGCTATAGTAACAAAAACGGCATGGTACTGGCACCAAAATAGACATGTAGACCAATGGTATAGATTAGAAAACACAGAGATGAACCCACTTACATACAGTTACCTTATACTAGATAAAGGAGCCAAACACATACACTGGAGAAAAGATAGCCTCTTCAACAAATGGTACTGGGAAAACTGGAAATCTATATGCAGCAAAATGAAACTAAACCCCTATCTCTCACCATGCACAAAATTCAACTCAAAGTGGATCAAGGACCTGGGAATCAGACCAGAGACCCAATGCCTGATAGAAGAAAAAATAGGCCCAAATCTTCATCATGTTGGATTAGGACCATACTTCCTTAACAAGTACTTGTGCTATAACTCCTATAGTACAAGAAGTAAAATCAAGGATCAACAAAAGAGATGTATTCAAATTAAAAAGCTTCTTCTCAGCAAAAGAAATAATCAATGAAGTGAACAGAGAGCCGACATTCTGGGAACAAATCTTTGCCACACACACATCGATAGAGCACTAATCTCCAGGATGTATAAAGAACTCAAAAAACTTATCACCAAAAAAACTAACAACCCAATCAATAAATGGGCCAAAGAACTGAACACAAACTTCACAGAAGATATACAATCAATCAACAGACATATGAAAACATGTCCAACATCTCTAGTAATCAGAGAAATGCAAATCAAAACTACCCTAAGATTTCATCTCACACCAGTCAGAATGGCAATTATCAAGAATACAAACAACAATAAGTGTTGGCGAGGTTATGGGGAAAAAGGCACACTCATACATTGGTGGTGGAACTGCAAATTGGTACAACAAATCTGGAAAGCAGTGTGGAGATTCCTTAGAAAACTTGGAATTGAACCACCATTTGAGCCTGCTATCCCACTCCTCGATCTATACCCAGAAGACTTTAAAACAGCATACCACAGTGACGCAGACACTTCAATGTTTATAGCAGCTCAATTCACAATAGCTAAACTGTGGAACCAACCTAGATGCCCTTCGATAGATGAATGGATAAAGAAGCTATGGTATATATACAAAATGGAATATTACTCAGCAATAAAAGAGAATAAAATTATGGCATTTGGAGGCTGGGATTGTAGCTCAGTGGTAGAGTGCTCGCCTTGCAGGCATGAGGCACTGGGTTCGATCCTCAGCACCACATAAAAATAAATAAATAAAGATATTGTGTCCATCTACAACTAAAAATATATTTTAAAAAAAATTATGGCACTTGCAGGTAAATGGATGGAGTTGGAGAATATCATGCTAAGTGAAGTAAGCCAATCTCAGAAAACCAAATGCCGAATGTACTCGTTGATAAGTGGATGCTGATCCATAATGTGGGGAAGGACATGGGAATAATGGAGGAACTCTGTTCACAGGGGTGTAAGCCGGGAGGGGCACGGGGACAGTAAAGGTGGTGGAATATGATGGTCATCATAGCTCTCACTTTATGTATGACTGCATGTATGGTGTGATTCTATATGACTTACAACCAGGGAAATGAAATGTTATCCTCTAAAAAAAATAAAAAATAAAATGTTATCCTTTAAAAAAAATGGTACCATTATGTTGCAGGATGTTGATGTTGAGTGAGCAGTCTGCACATATATGAGACATCTTAGTACTTTTCCTCAATATTTCTGTGAACCTAAAACTTCTCTAAAACATAATATTTATGCAGGAAAAATGAGAAAATATTTTGGTGCCAGTTAGATGGTGGCATCACTTGGAGATGGCTTCCTCAGAATTGAAAAGAAAAAATATTAAATATTTTAAGTGTAGACGTGATAAGCTCTTAAAGAGATAAAAAGATGGTGACAGCTTTTCATATAAGAAATTAGATAACCTCCAAAGTCCTTCACAGAGTAAGTCATCTGATTACATTGGCTGCAGAAGAGCACAAAGTACTTGGAAGACTTATGAAACCTTTTAGAGTTGACATTGCTGAACATTTGCTGGATGAAAAGACAGTAAAGGACACCATGGTTGTGCCACTTTCTTAAGACACAGTAGCCTGTTGTATTGAAGATGTGGCTATAAACATGATAACCAAACTAATATCTCTTCTGAAGAATTGTACTTTTGCTTAGCACTAGGACAGATCTGTAGATGTGGCTGGGCTTGCTCTTTTGCACGTATGTATGATTACAACATCAGCCCCAACTGATAGCCATTCAGGTTCTTGTATGGGGATCACTTTGGTGAAAAACACAAATAGTTGTATAACTTTTTTCTTTCTTTTTTTTTTTTTTTGACAATAAACCTGCTGCTTGGCAAGAAACATGAAGTGTTGAATAACTTTTTCTGAATCTCCTGGTTTGTCCTGGACCAGGTCTTTTGACATTTGCACGGATGATGCAAACGCCAAGGTGAGTAAACCTGATGGTACCTTAGCATGAACCAAGGCGGGAGCATTAAATTGCACCAGTAGTTATTATATTCTTTGTTGCCCATGTATGCAGTTTAGAAAAAATAACAAATACTTTTGCTTAAATGTGCACTTGATGAAACTTATAAAAGCTGTTAAATTCAGCCGGGCACGGTGGCTCAAGCCTGTAATCCCAGCACTTAGGGAGGCTGAGACAGGAGAATTGTGAGTTCAAAGCCAGCCTCAGCAATGGTGAGGTGCTAAGCAACTCAGTGAGACCCTGTCTCTATATAAAAAAAAACACAAAATAGGGCTGGGACTGTGGCTTTGTGGTCAAGTACCCCTGAGTTCAATCCCCAGTACAAAAAAAAAAAAAAAAAAAAAAGCTGTTAAATTCATTAAATTCTCATTCTTTTAAATATTTCTGCATGACAGAAAGGGGAGAACATAAGAAGCATTTCAGCTGCATATATAGTAAAAAGATCATCTCAGGAAAAGTACTGGAACAACTGCTTATGTTAACCAGCTATGTTTGTCATGAAACACCATTTTAACTTAATAGACAAACTGTGATTATTCCAAGTTGGGTATTTTGCAGACATTGTGTTGAAAAGGAACAAAGTGAACATTTAGTTCATTTAAAATAATGTCAGTTTCTCTTGCCAATGATAAAGTTTGAACTTTCCATGGAAAATTAGAAGACTGTAAAACCTGAATCTATGGCTTTGAGTTTGACAGCTTTCCTTATAAGGTACGTGGTGGCATTAGAGAATTTTTGGTATGAAATAGATCAGTATTTGGGAAGTCTGTATAATTCAGCAACCCATGTTTCCCAAGTGACAAATGTATGATTTTATAAAGACACTCATGAATAAAATATCCAAAGTGTCAAGTAGACCAATGGATATAATCATATGAAAAGTGTATTACTGGGCTGGAGTTGTGGCTCAGTGGTACAGCACTTGCCTAGCATGTGTGAGGCACTGAGTTCAATTCTCAGCACCACATATAAATAATTTAGTAAAGTCCATTGATAACTAAGAAAATATTTTTTTAAAAAATGTATATTGATTTCTGATTGCACATTGTAGCTAACCATTAAATTTACTTCTTCTTATATTTTGTTTAGCATCAAAACAGAATGTCCACAATTATTTGAAAAGTCTATTACAATACTTCTCCTTTCCCAAATATCTGTCTCTGTGAGGGTAGATTTTCTTCATATTCTTCAACCAAAATATCACATCACAATAGGATGGATGCAGAAGCAAATGTGAAAGCTGTCTTCTATTAGCTCAGACATTGAAGAGATTTGTATATATGCAAACAAAGTTACTCTTCTAAGTTTTTCTTTTGTTTTGGAAAATCCAGTTTAAAAATATAGTTCAAGAAATGTCACTTGTGTTTCCATGTAATGGGTCTATTAAAATTATTTTTACATGAATACGTACATACCAAGCATTTGAGGACTGTTGTGCTGATCTATTTCTCTGCACATCATTTATGACATATCTGTTAATCTAATAAAATTGAGTCATGCTTATTCAAATCTATTTGACTGCTTATGTTTTCCCTGTTTGTTCTATTAGTTCTCATTCTGGCTAGTTCCAAACTATTGGCTCCATATTTCACAGCCTGATTCTGAACTTATCTGTGGTAGCCATTCTACCACCTTCTTCCCTGCTAACAGAACCCATTTTTTTTTTTCCTTGAATGCCCTTTTCCTTTGGAGCAGATTAGCCCTCTCTCTGCCCTCAAGATTTTATCCTCAGCTGGGCATGGTGGCACCCACCTGTAATCCCGTAGCTATGGAAGCTGAGGCAGGAGAATTGTGAGTTTAAAGCCAGCTTCAGCAGCTTAGCGAGGCACTTAGCAACTCAGCGAGAACTTGTCTCTAAATAAAATATAAAAAGGGATTGGGGATGTGTCTCAGTGGTTAAGTACTCCTGGGTTCAATCCTCAGTATCAAAAAAAAGAGAGAGATTTTATCCTCTTTGCCATTGTTTTAAGCATGGTTGTGAGGCATAGTTCTAACCAATGAGATATGAAAAGCCTATTGGGAATTTGGGGAGTTTTGTTTGTTTAGGTACCAGGGATTGAACTCAGGGGCAGTCCACCACTGAGCCACATCCCCAGCCCTATTTTGTGTTTTATGTGAGACAGGGTCTCACTGAGTTGCTTAGCACCTCACCATTGCTGAGGCTGGCTTTGAACTCACGATTCTCCTGTCTCAGCCTCCCAAGTTGCTGGGATTACAGGCATGTGCCACTGTGTCTGGCTGGGGGAATTTTGTTTTAAAATCAATCTTTTATCTTTGGTTGGTGCTAGGGATTGAGCCTAGAGTCTTGTTCATGCTGAGCACATGCTTTACCTCTGTGCTACACTCCCAGCCCTGTCAGTCTTAAAACGGGATATAAGACGATGAGACTCCTTCTGCCTAGGTAGTGTTGTGGGCACATAAGGCCCAGAGCCACTGTAGTCATTTAGGACCCATTAGGAGAACCAGCTAGTGAACAAGCCAGGGTACACTGGATGGCAGGCTATAAAGAGGCAACTCAGCCCTTAATGACATTGATGTTCTAAAAAGTTAACTAGCCCTGCCACTGCCAAATCTCTAGATTTCTTATTAGGTAGCTAATACATTTCCCATGGCAAGCCATTTTAGTGAGGGTTTACCTTTAATTTCAGTTGAAAATATCCAAACCCTTGGACATTAATACCAGCTATTTTACTTGCTCCTCACACTCCCATCTGACTCTCCATTCTCTGGTTTCCCTCAGGAAAGCCATGCTGCAGAATGAAGAGGACAGACCTTAATCACAGGCTGCTGGGCCCTAAGCTGGGCTCAGTCCTATCTTCCTGGTGAGAATGGGGCTAAGTTGTTGAATCTCTCTGTGCCTTGCTTTCCTCATTTGTGAAACAAGGGTCTCAAGTGGGCTATTTCATTTTCATTGGGAGGACTAACAGAGATGATAACAGGTCTGGGGCATAGCCCAGTGGTAAAGTGCATGCTTAGCATGCATGAGGTCCTGGGTTATATCCCCAACACCACTCCCCACACACATTGATGATAATATGTTTAAGCCATTTGAAGCAATTTCAACCTTCTCTCAGTCCATAAAAGTGGGATTCAGAAAAGATGAATGGTATCTTTGGTCATAAACTTTTGTTAGACCAAACTCAAGTTGATCATATGAAGTTGCCAAACATAAGTAAAGTTACTCTTTAAGTTAAAAGTTGCCCTCTTTACTTACAAGATGGCAATTTCATGTGTTCCATTTAAAACCCCTGGAGGTTGTACTTTAGAGCCAGGAAATAAGAACACCTAAAGGGCCAGCTCTGTGCAGCCCACAGTGATCTGAGATTAAACAGTAATTAAACAGGCTGCCAAGGAGTCGGCTTCTATGTAGACACTTATAAGCACGCAGCAAGAGAGGCAAATCCAAACAAGCAAATAGGAGTTTGTGTCTGTGATTTGAGAACAGTAAAGTGCTGGCCAAATATCATTATAAAAAATAATAGTTTGTCACATAAAATGACTTTAGTGCCTTACCCATGAAAAGTATACATTTACAAAAAAATTTTTTATAATTGTAGATGGACAGAAGCCTTTATTTTATTTGTTTATTTTTATGTGGTACTAAGGATCAAAGCCAGTGCCTCACACATGCTAGGCAAGTGTTCTGCCACTGAGCTATAGCCCCAGCCCAGAAAACTATACATTATAATAGTAATATATTTGATATTTTAGCTTTTTGCTTGAGAAGGCCAAAATGGAATTAATTGGCAGCACCGTAGAAGTTGTGAATTGTGTTCAGGTTATGATCCCAGTTAGACCACAGGTACTGTAATAAAGTGTCTTCTTAAACTTTTGAGAATCTGATAACTTCGGTGTCTTTTTCACTGAATTGGCTTATATTTAAATTAGAGCATTAGTACAGAGTAAGAAATGTGACCTTGTGATACCTTCCCATATGCCAGCTAAAATGATCTTCACTTTTTCAAAACACAAAGAATTTGGTGAACACTGCATGAATCACTCACCACCACATTTAGGGCAAGGCTGAATGCTGGAGCTCTCCTGGTCACCCTGTGTTCCACTTCATAAACAGAGTTGCTACACATGAGAACGAGACAAGATGTGCCCAGAAAAAGAATGTGTGGCCTCACATTACCTTACAGTCCATTTCCTCTTAGGCTTGAGAGCTACCAAGTTTCCAGGGGAACACCCCTCCCTATTTGATGTTTACAAGGGAGAGAACCCAGGCTACCCACATGTGACCTGTCATCCTAGTGAATAAGCTTTGAGGTGACTAGAGGGTTAAGGAGAAGCCTCTGAGTGTGGGCCAGGGAAAGAAGTGGGAACACCCGAAAGGTTCAGGCTCTGTTTGAAAGGGCACTTTCTGTTTGTAATCTTCGCCTGTGCCCTAGCATTCTGATGTAGTCCTATTCATGCCCATGGAAACCTTCCCTGCAGAGTCCTGGCTTGGCCTCGAGGCTGAGCTGCACTTGTCCCAGGGACTGTGCCAGCTCAGGAGCTCCCTGGTGGTCCCAGTCCCAACAAAAATCTCCCTTTTGTTTCCCAATGGCTTTTATCCCAAGCTCTGGGAAAATAATACAAGCAAAGCTCAATGAGAATTGATCATGAGGTCTATAAGGACCCCACACTTTGACTCGAAACCTAGTGTTCAGCACTGGTACCCTAAGCCCAGGATCATTTTAACTGGCTGGCCTCTTGGAGCCATCTGGACTGAAGGACCTGTGATGAGACAATAGAAGTTGAGGTTCCTCAGTGCATATGTCTTTAGACTCCTCTGACCTTTCTCCTACATTCATCAGAAGATTATCTCTGGGGAGAAGAAAGACTAGGACTAGGGGAGGGAAAAGGTGGCTTCAACTTTATTCACAATACAGTATGATCCTGCTTTTATAAAATGAACAGTTTGCTGCAAAGTTTTATGACAAAATATGAATGTGATATTTGGGGGGCTGATTTAATTTCCCTATGTGTTTCTCAGTTTTAAACAATACTGTACCTCAAATATTGATAATGGTAAAATCAGTAGCAATCTCTTTTGCTCTAATTTGGATCTGGAATGTTTCTCAAAGTCCCATGTGTTAAAAGCTTAGTCCCAGTTTTGTAGAAGTGGTAGAAACTTTGAGAGGGTGACCCAGTGGGAGGTGTTAGGTAACTGGAGATATGTCCTTAGATGGAACAGTGAGACTCTAATCCCTCCTCTTCCTCTCTTCCACATGCTGGCCATGAGATGAACAGCTTTGCTTCACTACACACTCCTCACCATGATGTGCTGCCTCACCACAGGCCAAAAAGCAATAGAGCTAACTGATTATAGACTGAAACCTCCAACACCATAAGCTAAAATAAATCTTCTTTCTTTATAAGCTGCTTAACTCAGGTATTTTGTTACAGCACTGGAAAGTTGACTAACACAAATTTCTCCTTTAAAAAATAAAACACTTTTCCCAGTTTTATTGAAGCATAATTAACAATTAAATTTGTATGTATTTAAAATGCACAATGTGATATATATGTACATTCTGAGATTATCTTCTAAATCAAATTGATTAACACATTCATCACCTCACATAGTTACTTGGTTTATTTATTTATTTATTTTTATCTTTTGGTGTAATAAAGAGAATTTGTTAAACCCCCTCTGTATTTCTCACATTTGTCTTCCAATGAGCATACTTATCTTTTCTGGTTAGAAAAAAATCTTTTTTAAAGCAAGTGTTGAGCAATTGTGTATACAAGGTGCTACGAGGTAGGTGCCATGTAGAGAATTGTTTGGACATGTATACTGTGCTTTATAAAAATATGACACTGAAGGACATAGGGTCAATGAGGGAGCAGGATAAAAAAATTGAACCCATAGCTGGACTCCTGGACAGGTCAAAGGTAAGCACCTATATGGTATGAAGGGTGGGTGCCATTTCAGACTACGCTTCTCTCAAAAAGTTAGCCCATCATCCGAAGGGCAAAAGCAGAGAATCAGTAACTAAAAGTAGGGAGAACTCAGGAAAGTCAGTAAAGAAGGATAGTCCCTTTTCCCAGACTATATTGAAGGGAAGCAAAACTCCCTTAGCAATTCGGGAATAAAGATGAAGATACTTTTTGCAAATAAAAAAGGACTCTGATAGACAAATGAAAACTGACAGAGCAGAGTATGGTGAGGAGAATAGTGAGGGCACCCAGGATAAATCATCAGAAGATAGATGACACAAGAAGCTGAGAATCAGATCCAGTCTCAACCATTGTTCTTGGCTTCATGACTAAGGCTCTTATTATTTGCTCAGTGAAGAGGCTTAGAGTGTCAGGGCAAAAGTTCATCGTATAGTCTTTTAATTTTGTTGTATATAAGAATACTTGAGTTTTATGCAGGAAAATGCATTTAGTTCATTAGATCTCAGAATGTAAATTCATCCTTAGCAAATACCTGGGTTACTTTAAGATAGTTTCAAGTTAAAGTATCTGGCCAAGTAATGTTGAAGGTTTTAACTTACCCTGTCAAAATTCACCTGTGAAGAATCAATAAAACCAGGTAATTATCCCTGCTTTTCTGACTTAAAGAATATTATTTTGATAAAGCTTATTTCTACCAGCTGTAGTACATATTATGAAGGGGTCTAACATATCTTCACATGTATCAGTCAACAGATACAGATTGAGCATGTATCATATATACCAGGTACTGGGTTAGACACTAAGTATATTAGTCAGCTTTTCACTGCTATGATCAGGACACCTGAAAAGAACAATTTTACAGGAGGAAAAGTTTGTTTGGTGCTAATATTTTCAGAGTCCATATACTTGCCAACTCCATTGCTCTGGGCCAGATATGAGACAGAACATCACGATGGAAGGGTATTGAGGAGGAAACCAGTTTAGAACATAGCCTCCAGGAAGAAGAGAGAGAGAGAGAAAGAACTCTTACTCACCAGGGGCAAAATATAAACCCAAAGGCACCACCCCAATGACCCACCTCCTCCAGCTACACCCTACCTACCTACAGTTACCACCCAGTTAATCCCTGTCAGTGGATTAATGCACTGGTTAGGTTAAGGCTCTCGTAACCCAATTATTTCACCTCTAAACTTATTTGCATTGTCTCACACATGAGGTTTTGGAGAACACCTAATGTCTAAACCATAACACTAGGATACCATAATAATGAATCAGGTACAGTCCCTGCACAAAGGAGACATTCTCTATATGGATACTGCTGTTTTTTCCTCTTAGAAACATTCCACCTGGCTGTGTAAATCCCTAAAAACTCAGAAGAATCTTGACATTATTGAAAATGACAAATTCTTTTTATTACAACGTATTTCTAGTCAAACCAGCTCATATATGTTTTAATGGCAATTTTGTGTGCTAAACTCACTGGGCTATGGTGCCCAACATTATACTAGATGTTTCTGTGAAGATATTTTTTGAATAGGAGTAATATTTAAGTGGTGGACTTTGAATAAAGCAGATTGTGCTTTCTAATCATGGGTGGGCCTCATCCAATCAGTCAAAGCAGAAGGGATTCTGCCCGCAGACGGCCTTTGGCTTAGACTACAGCTCTCCTCTGGGTCTCGAGTCTGTTGGCCTCTCCTGAAAATTTAGACTTGCACCACTATGACTACATGAGTCAATTCCCTAAAATAACCCTTTCTCTATATCCACATACCTCATTGGTTCTGTTTCTCTGGAGAATCCTGATTAATATACATGTACACTTACAAAACCTCATGTTATGCACAGTAAAGATAACGTGAAATGTCAAGGAGAATGGGGATGCAAGATGGTCCACAGCTACTGGTTCTTTCAATTGTCAGTGAAAATAGGTGGGTTTTAGTTGCTACTATGGTTTGAATTGTGAATGTCCCCCAAAGGCCCACATGCTAAAGGCTTGGTAGCCAGCCTGTGGCACTTTTGGTAAGTGTTGGAAACTTTAGAAGGTAGGGCCTGCTGAAAAAAAGTTATGTCATTGGGGCATGCCCTTGAAAGGGATATTGAGACCAAAGTTACTTCCTGTTTCTTTCTTTTTTTTCCTGGCCAACAGGAGGTGAGTATCCTCCTCTGCTACATACTCTTCACCATGACATCTTGTGCTACAAGAGAGCCAGACAACCGTGGACTGAAACCTCTGAAACCATGAGCCAAAATAAGCATTTCCTTGTTTAAGTTAATTTTTCTCAGGTATTTTGTCATAGCAACAGAAAGCTGACTAACACAGTTGTGAAAGATGAAAAGATTCTTTAAAATAATCTAGAAACTTAATATTCAAAATTTTCCAAACAAAATCTTATATAGAATCCAAATATACCAAAATAGGACAAAAGACCCACTTATGCCAATGTGAGGCATGTCTCCCAAACTCCAATGTTTTGGTTCATTATCTACAAACCAGATTAATGTAATGCTCACTCTCTCATATTGGCTTGCATGTCTCAATGTTACTTTATTACAATACTATTCAAATCTGTTCTAAAATTATTGTAGATATAAATTCCTTACACCCATAGCTCTTGAACAATGACAATAAAACAAGTTTATAAATTCAATAAAAATGTTACTACCAAACCAATGGAACTTAATATAATAATGTTAATTTAATTTGCCAAATGTTGTTTTGCTCAAACTGAATTGCTACTGGTAACATGAATATGATAACGACTTCTATGGAGAATTTTTTGTGTGTGTTTGATATGCCTTTACGTGTGCATGTATATGAAAAAGAGAAATCAAATCCTTATGCCTTTCCCTATTAAAATTATAGGACAGCCTTTCTTTATATGGACATTTCATAATATCATTTGATATGAATATTGTTGAGAACTTTTCAGTTCTTTTCTGGATATTCTATGAAAATTACAGCAGTACTGCCTGAGGTCAAAGGCAGCAGGCATCTAAGCTCCGGTGGTGAGCAGCAGCCTTTGGTTATAAGGTGGACAGCTGAATGATTCAGACAAAAGCTTATATGTTCTCATCAACATGCAAACACTAATAGAAGAGAAAAGACAAATGTGGCAAAATGCTAGTGCAGCTAAGTAAAAGGCTATGGAAGTTCTTGTTTTATTCTCTCAACGATTCTGTTAAATCTGAATTCTTTTTTTAATTAAAAACTTGGTAGAAAAAGAAATGCTCATGGAGAATTCAGAGCTTCCAAGACTATGTCTACACTCCTCAGTGTGAGACACATTAATCTACTTCACCCATTTATTTTAGAGATGAGAAAACTGAGGCCCTTGACTTATGAGAATGTTATAGTGTGAATTAGTAAAGAATCAAGATTAGAACCTTAGTCTCCTTGTCCAGATCCTCCCTCATACTGACTACGGTGACTGTACTGACTATGAATTGTAAGGTTTGAGCCCTACTGTTTCTCACAGGATTATGCTATTATAAGAAATGAAGGAGGATTTCACCATTGACCCATTTTTTTAGAGCATTACCAACCTGACTTTTGAGAACATAGCATCTTGTATACCCCAAACACATCACGGTCATAATAAAGAGAGTCCAGCCTGACTGGAGAAGATGAGGCTTCACTTTGCTATGAAGAACTTCATTTTTAAACAGAAAAAAAAAAATTGTCCTTGTACTCTAGCTACCACTAAATTCTCTTTCTGAGGCAGCATGGGATCAGGCAGAGTGACCTGAGGCCACACTCACACCAGGACCCACCTGAAAGTACTTGTATTCTTCATGTCCACTTCCAGCCCTGCACTTTAATATTGTATCAGTACAAACAAGACAATACAAAGCTTAGAGAAAGAGCAAACATTACTATATTTAGAAGCACTTTGAAAAATAAGAGAACAAAATAAAAGGCAAAATGTTTTAGGAAATTATTGAAACTAACATTTCCCCCAAGGGACTGGAATCTGATTCTGGGGTTAAATAACTCAATGACTGAAAGACGTGATTACTGCTCAAGAGTCTAAAATGTCTAAGGAGTTGAAAAGAATTTATGAAGGGTTTGAGCAAATGCTATTGTCTGTATCCTACTGAGAGGGTCAAGTTCATGGGAAAAAGCCAGGGGAAAAAGTCAAGTCATGTTTTATGTGAAACACAGACACTGTAGGTATTCATCAGCGGAAATTACATGCAGAGAGAGCTATTCAAAGAAAACCTTATTCCCCCTACTGCAAATATACAGAACTGCGAATATGCAGCCAAAGCGAACCTTCTTTTGGTTTTCAATAAACAGGCAACTGTTTCTATAAGCTATAATCTAGTTCTTAAAAGTCTACACTTAACGATTAAGTTGTGGATGAACCCATCTGACCACAAACCTTAGAAGTTGCACAATGTTTTCCACAAATGTTAGGTTCACAGTTCATTAAAAAGATCCCGAATCTTGGGCCAGAGTGCCAGTTAGCATTCTGGTGCCTTTGGGAGAGTCTGGTGGTGAGAAATAACAATCTGTAAACTGTCTGGGCAATTGGGAAACCAAAGTTTATGAGCTGCCCAAGCAATTCCACTCATTGTTCGTACTCCACCTCCCTTTGGTTCACAAAGAAAATCTGCACAGCTGGTCCAGGTGGTGGGGATGGGGGGTGGGGTTGGAAGTCTTTAAACAGCATCCCACCTTGTGGAATTGCTCATCTGACCAGGAAAATGGTTTCTGATGAGAGGTACCTCTTTTAGATGTTGCTGTTCCCCAGAAACGTCAGCCCACTCTACTCATTCCTCACATCCATCCCCTCCCTGGATGATGTCACCCAATTTTATGGTTGCATCCACCTGCTCCTAGTGTACCTTTCTCAACCTGGATCTCCAACCTGGATCTGTCACATATACACACACTTTGGGTAGCTCCATTTGGAGTCCTTCCAGTCTCTCAGGCTTAATATATCCCAAATGGAGATCAATAGCTTCTGTTTGGCTTGAAGGCACCACTATACACCTAGAATCATTTTTTTACTCTTCCTGACATCCTTATGAATATTTGTTGACTCTTCCCTCTTCTCCATCCTTTGCATGGCTGTTCCAGCATCTCTTCCCACACTGCTATATTATCCCTGCTTGGTGCTCCTACCTTGAGCTTGTTCTGCTTGATTTCATCCTTCAGTGGCTGGTTCCTTATTTTGCATAGGAATACACTCAAGTTCTTCAGGACAGCATGGAAGGCCTTTCAGTCTGATTTTTATCTCTGCTTGATTCAACTCTTACATTTCATCAATGCCAGAAGTTGAGGGTGTGCTACATTGTTTCCAGGCATGTGCTTCCCCTGACACCATGTCTGCTTATACCTGAAATGCCCTTCTCCAGCCTCACTTTCTTACTTTGGCTAGTTACTAAACTCCTCTCCTCAGTCTTGATTCAAGTGCTCACTCTTCCTGGAAGTGGTCCTTGTCTTATCTTGTTGGGTTCGGTGTAGCCCCTCTGTACCTACGACATGACTTTCTTCAGGTGTATTCAGCAAAAGCTCTTTTAAAATGTTTACTGAATGGTAAATAAATGATCTAAGTTTATTTTTCTGATTCTTAAGGAATTATTTCCAAAACAAATAACCATGATATGATACACCTATCCCCACAAAGAGGTCTGTCTCCCCTTGAGGGAAGGTGAGCTGGAAGCTCTCCTACTTGTAACATGATCAACAATAACTCTGAAAGGCCTAGATGATTGATGTTATCGGCCGAAGATCTGAATGACAGTGTAATGAAAGGATTGGATTCAGGAAATAGGGCTGTGTCTGTGGTTTACTAGTCCTATGAATTGAGTTCCCTTTTGGAACTTGATCTTCTTAATCTCCAAAGGAGGCCCTTGATTTAAAGAAACTCAAAGTTCTTTTTAGAGTTCAGGAAATACCATCATTTGAAACAAAGTAGTTTTGCCCAGGAACTAAATTGTGATGAATGGTAGGAGGGGAACACATTTGCATACCCTGTCGTGACACCCTAGTGAGGATCCCATTCCCTAGGACAGTGGGGATCATTAGGCAAGGCTAGAGACATTGCTGATTGTTGTGACTGGGGGAGTGGGAGGAGGGAATGCCACTGACCTGTGGTGGGTAGTAGCCAGGGATGCTGCTAAAAATGCACAGGGCAGCCCCCACAGCAAGAAATAGTCTAGGCAAAATGTCAACAGTGCTTAGGTGGAGAAACCCTGCCCAGGGCTTTAGCCCTTCTCCTTTGACAATAGGCCCATGGGTCAGGTTACAGAAACAAGGAGCCAAAAACGGGTGTCCTCTGCAGACACTAGGAAAGGTCATAGTCATTGAACCATCAAGGAGAGTTAGGAGTCACCCTGGAAAATTTGTCCAGATCACTACATTCTAGTGTCCTAAATACATTAGGTAGAGGTAGGTGAGGTTGGTTCTGGACCAATTTGTGATATAGTCAAGTTTATAATATTCACCTTACTCCCAGGGAACCGTACATTGTCTTATGGGTTCCTAGCCATGAGGAATTCACAGCCTAGTGGAAGATGCATCCCCTAGGAGCCACATTGCCCTTTCCCCTTTAAAATGTTTTCTCAAAGCCTTTCCAGCATATTGGGACTCCCTCTTTGACCCCCTTCTCTTTAATTCCATAGTTCCTGTGGTTTCTATTGAACAGCTGACTGCTTACTTATATGGCTGGATATTATCCATTGACGGTTCCTGTGCTATACTCATATCCTTATCTGTATTCCAATCCTTCCAGAAGTTTCTGTGGCCCCTCAAGGCCTAGCACACCACTGAGAGTACAGCAGGAATTCATTAAAAAGTTGCTTTATGTATTTCTACTTTCCAAACAAATAATTAGCTAGTCACAGAAAAAGTACCAACTGTTAATGAGGTAAATCTGTCCCTATCAAGTTTATTCTTAATGATTCCTTTCTCTGCACATTGCCCTTCTTCTCCTTGCACTTCTACCATAATTTGGGAATTCCAAAAGTGGGAGTTTCAACTGGGTAGGAGGAGATAGACTCATAAACAGGAGAAGATGTTATAAGACACTGAAAGTTGAAGGCCCTCTTTCCCTTAAACCTGGCCTGGATGGGAAGTTGCCAAAGGAACACTTTCCTAGATCCCTCCCACAGACCAATAGGAGGTGACTGACTCTTTGCTCTTTTTATATTCTTCTATAATTTGTATCTTAAATGCCTACTGGAGGTCAATGTCCTAAAAGGCTTGGTCCCCAGTTTTGTGCTATTGGGAGGTGGTAGAAACTTGGAGGTAGGGCCTACTGAGAGGTCATTAGATTATTGGGAGCATGCCCGGAAAGGGAACAGTGGGACCCTGGTCTCTTCCTCTTTTTCTCTCTTTTACTTCCAGCCATGAGAGTGGTTTTGTGCTGTCACGTGCTTCCACCATGATATGTCACCTGACCACAGGCCCCAAAGCAACAGGACCAATTCATCATGGACAGAAACTACTAAAATTATCAGCCAGAATAAACCATTTCTCTTTAGAAACTGCTTATCTTAGGTAGTTGTTACAGTAATGGAAAATGAACGAACACATATCCCTTTCAACTTTGTAGTTGAAATAGAAGTTCCAAGTCAGGGAGATGTGGTGACAAAACCAATTGATAGGAAAAGGATTTGTATTATCTCCCTCCTGTGTTCCTTCTTTCCATTCTCATCTTTGCACGCTGATACTCCAGCTATCACTAATGTTCAGTTGGGCTAAGACTTGGGACTATGATAACTGAGGATTTTTGTGGCTAAGACATATGTTTGTGATGATACTAGCAACATCTGTGGCTGTCAGATGCTCTTACTTCAGTAGAATATATTAAATTTTCAGGACCACTTCCTGTCTTTCAAGACTGAACCCAGAATCAGAAATGCTCTCAAAAAACCTTGTTAGAGCTTTAGGCCTAAATTAGTAAAGATATGGACATAAATGACTATATTCTATCATTCCTTGCATTAGGTAGTCAATCTTAGGCACTGGCTCATCCAAGCATAATTGAGTAAATAGCAATTCATTCCAGACTTTAAATCTTCATTAATCTCACCTGCTAATAAAGATGCTTATAATTTTCTAAGCATCTACGGGACACAGGAGACTTGAGACCTGATCCTTGTTTTGACCCAGAGCAAATCACTTTAGTTCTCTAAAATGTGGGTGATTGCACCTGTCCAACTTGCTTCTAGGTGCACTGGGAGAAATGGAGTATATGGCAATACTCAATCCCCCTTTTTAAAAAAAAAAAACCCTTTTGGAACCGTCTGATTCATTTCATCTTGTAAATGGAACTCCTCACATTAATGTATTCTGTACCATTATTACAAGAATGACAGGAGAAAAGTGTCAAGGTAGGCCCAGCAAGAAAGGAGGAAGGCCAAAGGCCAGGCTGCACCCCCTTTCCTCCCCTCTAGTCTGACTGTCTCCCATTTGCAGGCCTCCCCATGGTTCCACCAGGTTCCCTCGGGAGAGCTGGAGACTTAGCACTTCTCAGTTACCGACTATTGGCAGACAGTATTCTGCATTCTCAGGGTGGCAGAGCCAAGAGGAGTGGCGACACCCATTCTGACTCTTCTACCCACCACCTCTGCACCTTCCCAGTCAGCTGGTGCTTCTGTTCCTTGGCAGGCAGCCTGGTTAGTTCACACAGGCTTCCAGGCTCCTCCTAAGGTCGAGTCTTTTTCCCAGCCCCAGGCTCTCCCACGGCATTGCCCGCCAGCCTGGCTGGGATCCTACATTGTGCTGAGGAGCAAAGAACTAAGTGTTGGTGGGAAATAGTATGCAATTCCTAGGGATTATGGTAATGTGAATTCACCCTCAATTTAATCATAAGTATAGACAGTTAAACACTAGATTATAGGCATCAGAAGTTGTTGACTGTTTACTAAAATCTAAGAGGGTATCCAACAGTACAATGTTATCCAACAGTACATATTCATTAAGGGAGAAAAAGGAAGTTCTTTTAAATGTCCTTACTGCCTATAATTCACTCTGATGAGTACCCACAGAGTATGTGTTTCATGTCAAGTGCAAATTAATTTTCTTCTGGCTCTTTCCCATGAACTTGCCACTAGGCTATAACTACTTAATCTCAACACCACTGGAATTCTAGAAAACTCCTCTACTAAATTAGAGTACAGGAATAATTCCCTCTTTCCCTGTCCCTTGCCTCATTTGGTCAGCTCTAAGCATGGGTACCCTTGGCTCTGTTAGCTCCTTTACCTTTTTTTTTCTTTTTTAAAATGGACACAATATCTTTATTTTATTTATTTTCATGTGGTGCTGAGGCTCGAACCCAGTGCCTCACGCATGCGAGGCAAGCGCTCTACCCCTGAGCCATAGTCCCAGCCCCGCCCCTTTACCTTTCGTTCCATCTTTCCTGGAGCCCCACGCAGGGGACATCCTCACAGTCATCTCTCACTCCTGTTAGCTCCTCACCAATTCTCTTCCGTGAGTCCTTCATCTAACCTCCAGAGAATCCATTCTCGTTTCTACATCACAGAAAAGATAGAGGGGGAAAAAAAGAAACTAGCAATGAACCCAGATATATTTGCTTAAAGTGCTTTAATATACACTTTTGAGGATGACCATCAAACCCTACTCTGAAAGAGCACAAAATTGCTACTTTTTAGGATTAAGAGTTAATATTCAGGATGTCTAACTGAATTATTAAAATATAATGAGGAGGCACTGATGTTGGAAAATGATTATCTGACTGTGTAACAGAATGAGTCGCTGCTCTTTCGAAGGCCAAGCCCTCTCATATCATGTGCTCTGAATCCCTTCTTGCTCTCTCAAAGCCTTCACATCTGTAGCTTCCCCTTTCTATTTCCAGTAAGTTCTCCCTCCATTGAACCATTCACATAAACAAATTTTTTCTAGTATCTCTCATCTATTTTTTTTTTGGGGGGGGGGCTTTTTTCAGTTTATTGCATGAAGGAGTTTGCACTAGTCTAAGTTAAAAGAGGATCCCAAATAGTTACATCATACAAGCTGTGAGGTTTTTTAAACTTGTGACAAGGGACAGAAGGGAAAGTCTACTCATCGCAAGGAAAGCCTCACTTAAGCTTCAATGAGCCACAGCATTTAAAATCCATGAACCTTCAGCTGATCATCCTTAGCCAGTCCAGTCTCTACCAGGAACTGGCGTATGTTCTTGCGCTGGTCATCCTGTACTGAATTACTTCTCCATATTCTGGATGCTCAAAGACAGTACCATTGCAGGCAAATTTCTTCTTAAACGCCTTCACTAGTTTCCTTTTATTGTAATCATCAAGCTATCCCTTGGACAGTAGTAAGGGTCTTCCTGCCGTTTCTCTGTTGAATTCTTAGATGGATATAATCCTCAGTGCCAGCAGGAAGCAGATCATCACTCTTAACTTGCATCAGCAAAGGGGCCAAAAGAGTGAAGGTTCTGGATAGCTGACATTCTGGACGTAAGTTTCCTCTGTGGAAACGGCCTGCGGAAGGCAGCTGCGGGAGAAGGGGCGGGGCGGGACGAAGTATCCGAAGCGAGGTGACTCGAGGGGGAGGCTGCTGAGTCCTTGGCGGGGGCTCCGTGACTGGGGCCAGTATCACTCATCTTTAAAAAGAAAAAAAAAATAGTGAAATTGTCTCGCCTCAATGTCCTCCTTTAGTGTCACCAATTTTGTCGTGGTGATTTGCCTTTCGATCATTGTTTCCTCTTTCTCCTATCCTATCTTTAACCTGAACCAGTTCAGTATTGGAAAATGTTTCCTCTAACTGAGTGGCTCTGTGCAAAGGGGTAGGGTTCTATTATTAGGACAAAGCAGAGAATACACGCTGGGTTAGCTGTCTGTCATGGTGCAAGACACTGGAATGATTTGAGTTAGGGTAATCTATCTATCTATCTATCTAATCTATTAATCATCTATCCATCCATCATCTATCTTTTAACTGACTATATCATGTTTTGTCCTTGTTATAGATTATCTAGGTTGACAGGTTCTGTACTTGAAAAATACCTCTCTCATTGCTACACATGAGAACAATCTGCTGACAATCTAATTGTTCTTTTAGAGATAAGCTATCTTTTTTCCCTGATTGCTTTTAAGACTTTCTCTTCATTTTGGTGATCTGGTTTACAATGATGTATCTTGGGCTTAATTTCTGGTTACTTGGCTTGGGATTCATTTCAATCCTAAATCTGAGAACGTGTATCTTTTATCAGCTCTGGAAAATTTCTTGCCATTTGATGTTTGGTAATTCTTTTTTCTTATGGAATTCCAATTTCCTGTGCTTTATACCTTCTTCTATCTTTTATCATGTCTGTTCCACATTTTTATTTCTTTGTGCTGAGTTCTGGGTAACATCTTTGAGTGTTTTTCTGTTTATAAATCTTCCCATATCTTTTATTTTCAACAAAATATTCTATTAAATCACAGTAATGTCTTATTGTAAAATTCTCTCTCTCTCCCTCCCTCCCTTCCTCTCTCATATCCTTGAGCAGATTTCAACATTAAATAGTTGTACACATCAAGTTTCAGTTGTTTATTCTTAACAAGGTAAATCTTTTTTTAAAAATGTTTATTTTTTAGTTGTACGTGACAGATATCTTTATTTTTTATTTTTATGTGGTGCTGAGGATCGAACCCAGTGCCTTATGGGTGCTAGGCGAGCACGCTACCACTGCGCCATAATCCCAGCCCAATAAGGTAAATCTTAATGATACACCAAAGTGATTTTTGTGCAGTTAAGGGGGAAACATCCTCTCCTAAGTAGTCAGTTGTGAGGATTGTTTCTAACAACCTTTGTTCCAAGCAGTTTTTAAAAATGAGACTTTTAGTTTGAAGGTCTGAGTATTTTTCCTCACTTTGCTCCAATCTCTAGGCATTGAGTGAAACCTGTACTGGTCAATGGGAACTGTAAGGTTAGGGATTTTTCTTTCTGTCTTACTTGACAGAGGATTGAATATTCCTTCAGTCCCACATGGTGTGTAGTGCTGCTCTGATCCTCCAGGCCCAAAAGGAGTCAGATCAAACTGGACGCTTCTTGCTAAGTAAGAGAATGCATTGTGTTGGGTGCCTCAGAAATTCTTAACATGTTGAATGTCACTATTAGATACCAAAATGGGCATCTAGATACTGGATGCTGAACAGGTCAGACCTACTCTTAGCCAAATTTCATTATCTTCTAGAAGAATGATTCACATGAAATTGCTGGTACATGATTATCTCACTACAACAAACATCCCGTCAGTTGCCTAGGCATTGATAACTGCCTTGGTAAACACACCTCTCAATTTCCATAAGTCAAATTTACTTAAGTACCTAGTTCTTAAAAGTGGACCATTGACCTTACAAAATAGAAACTGCTTCAAGAGTAGAATCTGCAATGGGTTCTTGAGAACAGCTCTAGATTATCTGATAGAAACTTCTTTGTCATGGCTGGTAAGAACATGTGCTTAGGTGTGGTGGTAAGGCCTTACGGAAACATTTTCAACACTCCCAGTTCATTGGATCTATCTCCTTCAATTCTAAGGGATGTGTGTGTGTGTGTGTGTGTGTGTATGTGTGCGCGCACGCACACGCGTGCGCATGTTTGTGAGGGCGGTGGTTAGGGTCCTGTCAGCACTGGCAATAGTTTGGGCTAAGTGATACTTGGGCTTGGCTGTCATACTCTCTTTAGGTTGAAACTCCAGTTGTGACACTTACTAAGTGAACTTAGAAAATTACCTAGCCTCTCTGAGCTTAGTTCCCTGAGCACTCAGTAAGACAAAGTAAAGCATTTAACACAGTTCTTGGCACATGTGAAGCACTCAAGAAATGAAAGCTCCTGGTTTTATGGGTGGTGATGGAAAAAGTGAGCAAGAAAAAATGCTCCAGGCTCTGTTTTCCCTTGACCTAGTACTGTTTTGTTTTGCTTTTTTCTCCCTCCTAATTAATTCCTCAACCAAAAGCACAGGATGTGGAGCTGTCTTGTTTCCTACTTGTATCCTGGTTCTGCTATTTACTAGTTAAGTGACCGTAGAAAACCATATTGCTTCGAATGGGTAATAAAATAACACATCTCTTGTCTTGTCACCGAAAGGTTTGTATTTCATTTATGCAAAGTTGGCTGTGGGTCCAAGAAAGCTACCTCTCTGTGGTGCTAAGCCATACAAGCTGTTTACTTTCTGTGATTCCCAATGTAAGATCTCCACAATAACCCTGGCAGAGAAAGAACTGGGGATTGGGATGGAACTACTGGGGGACAGTGTAATTGATAAGCATTCCTGTTTCTGCCACAGAAAATCTCTAAGCCTCTCCGTTTCTCTTTCTCCTTACCTATAAAATGGAAATATTACCTCCCAGGGCTGTTATGGGGATTAATATTACATATGGAAGATTAATAATACATGTGTCAGGGTTCTGGCAGGAAACAGATGACACATTGACAAGAATTTGTTGTTCTTAGGAGAAAATAATAAGACTAAGTCCATAGATGTGGGTGAGTTGAGGACCACTAAGGGATGTGTCTAATATCAGATTCCTTTGATGCAGGTCAAGCCCAGCTGGAACCCAGGGAGCCTGTGATACATTTTGTAGAGGTCAGGCAGCCTGGACACAGAGCTGGCAGATCTAAGTCGGGGTAGAAAAATGATCAGAACAGTACTTAGGATAGTAGGTGCTCAATAAACCTCCACCAAACCTGTGAAGCTCAATCTACATCACTGTAGGGCAGTTGGACTTGTGGGGTGTTGACGACTTATCACAATCCATGTTGGTCTCGGTTCATTTTCTGACCTTTTTCTCCCCCTTCACTGAAATAGCTAGTGAAAAGGCTGTGACTATGGAACTGAGGATGCAGCCCAAATCCAGATGGCCGTGTCTGTGACAAGTGACACAGTCAACACACACACACACACACACACAGGAGGACCCAACATTCTTCTTGATGTAGATGGAGCTATTGTATCTCTACTTTAATACCTTTGCCTCCTGGAAACTCCTTGGAGAAGAATAAGGAATGATTAGGGACCTTCCAAATTCACTTCCCATAGTTGAGGTCCTCATCTCCCCACACACCCAAGCTAATATAACAGTCTCCCAACTAGTCTCCCTGCTCCATGCCAACTCCATTCTTTTTTTGGAGGCGGAAGGGGGTAACCAGGGACTGAACTCAGAGGCACTCAACCACTGAGCCACATCCTCAGCCCTATATTGTATTTTTATTTAGATACAGAGACTCATTGAGTTGCCTAGCACCTTGCTTTTGCTGAGGCTGGCTTCGAACTCATGATCCTCCCACCTCAGCCTCCTGAGCTGCTGGGATTACAGGCATGTGCCACCATGACCTGCCATGCCAACTCCATTCTAACAGTAGTATACCATTTTTTTAGAAACAGTCAGTGCGTCCTTCTTTCATGGAGAAAGAAGTCCAAACTCCTCACCCTGTGATCCAAAGCTTCCATTTCTTTCTCACCTCCACTGCACCCTCCACTCCAGCCATGTGTTCATGATTTTCCATATTTTCCTTTCTTGATCTTGGCTCCCGACAGAGCACCCATGGTTACTTGGTGAAGTCCCAGCTCTCTTTTAAGAATCGAGTCAATACCAATCTGTATAAAACTCCTTTTCTCAATCTCCCCAAGAAGAAAAAAAATCCCTGTTTGTCCTCCATGTCCTTCTGTGACTATTGTCTGAGCCCTGCTTGCCTTTACGTGTGTGCTTCTCTTCTTTACTATATTATAAGCCAATCACCAGAACCATCTTCATTTCTTTCTCTTCATTCCATCATCATCTTTCTTATGGTGCTTAGCATGGTGTTTTTCATGCAATAGATACCTAATACATATTTGTGGAATTGAAATAAGTCCAATTCCATTTTGAATCTATTTCAAAAGTAGCTCCCTAAAGTGCTGGGGAAAGAGAAGCCCCCATTGTCCAGTCTTTAATTAGGTAAATCTCTTTTTGAAATGCCATAACCTCAAACTTGTACCAATAGATGAATCTGGAACCATAAGGGAGTATGATATAGGGCAGAGGTTGATGAACCAAGCAGGAAAGTCTTCCTGGTGGGTCTTCCAGTTCTCATATCAATCATTAAAAGAATACGAAGGGAGCTGTGCTGGCTGTAGTTAGAGGTCACAGTTCTGGGAAGAGAGGAACTTTCCTGTTGTTTTGCACAGCAAGGCAAAGGAGTCTGGTGTTGGCTGATACCTTTGTGATCTCCCATGTCAAACCAGTGTGGGTCATGGAAACAGAAAGTCTGGCTTTCCCTAAGGTGCCTGTCAAAAGGGAGTCATAGAGATTCTTTCAAGAAAATTTGCATACACAGGTCTGGGGAGAGGGTGGGTGAGTTGCCACAATCCCTGCTCACCTCTTGCAGCCTTTCAATCATTTATTTCTTTGCAATAATAATCTTTATTATTTGAATTGTTAAGAAGGCTTTTCTCTCCTCCAATACAGTCTGGAAATTGTGGGCAGCTACCCTCCCTGAGATGGACTTTGGAGCCTCAGCCCTCCCACTGCTCTGCTCTCACATTCCCTCTGGGAAGTTGCTGGGTGTTTCCTGTTCCCCTGACCTACCGCCTGCTGCTGCCTCAGAACATCAGGATACTGCTCCTCCCAGTCTCTCCCTTCTTTAAGCAGTGGCAGCTTAGAAATAATATCCTGTGTTTGTGTAGCATGTTCCAGCAAGACTTCCAAAGCCCTTTGCAAACATCAGCTCATCCTCACTGCACCTCTCCCTTTTCTCACCATGTTGTGACAAAGAAATAGTGGAGAGAGTGCACGTGGTTTGGCACAATGGGGGAAATTGCATTTATAAGAGAAAATAGGAGTTTTTTAAAAATTGGAAAAGTCAGAAAACCTAAGTTCTTCATTTCAGAATAAAGTTCACTCTGGAGTTTTCCCCTTACTTAAGATTCTGTCCATCTGGCTGCTTTCTCGGTGATGTTTCAGTACAGTGCCAGTGCTTTACAACACTGTGGGGGAGAGCAGGCTCTTCTGTGTTTTACTAGCCTGACGAGATCATTGAAAACATGACTTGAGTTTGCGTAGAATAGACTGTATTTAGGGAGCTTGCTATAGTTTTGACTCAAATGGAGTAATTACACATCTATTAGTTTAATTCCTTGACTTTCTTGATACACTCCCCATTTTTTAAAAAAATATTTTTTTAGTTGTAGATGGACACAATACCTTTATTTATTTATTTTTATGTGGTGCTGAGGATCGAACTCAGTGCCTTACACATGCGAGGCAAGTGCTCTGCCACTGAGCCACAACCCCAGCCCAGCCACAACCCCAGCCCTACACTCCCCATTTTATGGAAGGAAAATTGAGGAGTCAGAAATGAGTCAGATCCCCGAAATCACATCTCTCTCCATTGGACTGTGGCTCTTTGTTCTGCTGAATTTGATGGGACATGTGAGATTTAGACTTAAAGGCCACAAATGTTCCCATTCATCTCTCTGCTTCGATTGCTTGTTTCTGGGTCTGGGAACAGTTAAGTGTATGTCTCCAGCTTCTAGCTTCTTTGCCTTTTGTCTTGGACCTGCCACTTTCAGTGTTTCAAATAGAAACCTGATTAGGTAGCCAAGTTCCCAGCCATGTTCTCAGCAGCTAACATCCATGGATTAATTTTTATCTCTCCCCTTAACCTTTAGGGCTTACCCAATTATCACACTTAGAAGTTCATCTGGCTTTGATCTCAAACTCAGATCTAGTCTACCCAAGGGAACCATAAAGATACTACTAAGGCTAAGCTCAGAACACCACTGTTATCTGTTTAAAAAGGGAATGGTGCCCGGGCTGGGATTGTAGCTCAGCGGTAGAGCGCTTGCCTTGCATGCGTGAGGCCCTGGGTTCGATCCTCAGCACCACATACAAAGCAATAAAATAAAGACATTGTGTCCATCTACAACTAAAAAAGAAATATTAAAAAAAAATCAATGATTTTTTTTTAAAAAAGGAATGGTTCCTCCTTGTAATAAATTAAAATAAAGAAACTCTTCAGCGTTTAGCACTCCATAATATAATCTTGATCTGCCCAAAGTTTAATTCCCATGGCTCCTCGATATATGGCCTATGCTCACATTTCAACCAGACTTTTTGTCAGCCTTGAAGATGCTTGAAACCTTCCCATTCCATTCATTAGTATTCATTTGCTCTATTTCCTCACCCTGGAATACCCTCCCCAGTTCCCACTTCCACCAAGCAAACCTTATTCTTTTTTCAAAGCCTTTTTCTAATGAAGGTTCCCTAAAGTTAAAATCCTACAAACCTTTTTGAAAACCCCAAAACAGATTATATTTCCCTCATAGAACTAAACTAATACCACCCTATAGCAAAACTCTTTTTGTCTTATCCAAATGCAATTATATTGTATATTCCTGAAAACAAGAATGTGCCTTTTCTCTTGTTTTTCCATAGTACATATTGTGGAATTTAATATAATAGATGCTAAATAAATGTGGGTTATATGGACGAATATGTGCACTACTAAGTGCTCAATAAATATCTATTAAAACTTATTTGTTAATGATTTCTAACTCTACTTCTCCAGCTATGACCACATCTAACCTCCCAGTATTCCAGATGCCTTTAAGAATATATATGGTGATGAGTGTAGCATGTCCAAAACTGAACTGACCATCCCTTCACCCCCACTCCAGCTTCAGTACTTTTCTTTTTGTCTTACAAATCCTCTGAGTTTGTATCTTTGTAAGAATTACTTTACATGGGGGCTCAATGAACATCAGAAACTTAGTCAAGTAGCTGAGTTCCCAGCACCTAACATCCATGGATTAATCACTATAACAAAATTATAGGATGTCAGAGCTGGAAGCAACTGTGGAGCTACCCCTTCATTACAGATGAAGAAACCAAGCTCCCAAAGGGATTTGTGTAGAACCGAGGCGGAGCTATCATAAGACTCCAGTCTTCTCATTCTTGGCCAAGGTGTCTCTGTCCTCATTAGATCTGACATGACCTTTCTAAGCTCTTTTGTTTTTCCAGGTGCTTCAGGTGGTTATTTTCCAAGTTGCTGCATGCTTCAGCATCTCTTTTTCTGTGACTCCCACAGAGTGATATTTAACAGTACAGGTCTTCAGAATCTGCAGCTCAGGGCTTACACAAAACTGTTGCCTTTTCTAGAATAGTCTGCTATAATGTAAATCTCATTAACTCTGTCCCTCCTCACTACCCACCCCACCACCCTGTGCCTAATGAGCCTATTTCTCTAGAAACTTCTAATGTGTAGCTGGTAGGAACTTTCCATTACTAACCAAACTGCAGGCTCAAGTTTTCTTCATCTTATCTAACATCCCCTACAAAGCTAAAGATAACTTCAGATATTTTGAAGCTTTGAATAGTTAATCAATTCACAAAAGGTTATTTAGAGCATGATTTAAAATGACCAAACATCCATAGAACACAGTTCTAACTAGACAATATGCACTTGGGCTAAATCACCCAAGCTCACAGACTACCCTCAGGGTGACACTGACCGGAAATTACTCATGTACATCTGGTTTGCTGACCTTAACAGGGCTGGAGAACTTGCTCAGCTAGCTCCTCCCTCTCCAAGTCAGGGAGATGGAGAGAAGCAATATTTTTTGAGGACTTACTATGCACTTTACATATGTGATCTCCTTGATCTCATTTTATCAAACAAGCACATAAAAAAGTGTGGTCACTTATTCAGGCAGATATAACCAGAAGCAGAGCCAGGATTTCTCTGGTTCCAAATACTAACCTTTGACTATTTCACCTGCGGTTTTCTTCCTGTCTGCCTTCCTTTCTCCCTTTTCTTCCTCCTTCCTTCTTTCCTTTTTTCTTTACTTCTTACTTTTTTGAGAAACCAAATACTTTTTTCCCACCTGAAATGATATATAAAACTTGAATACATAAAACATGTAAAAGCAGAGTAGTTTTTGCTTAATTTATAATGGACAAAAACTGGAACACCCCAAAGGTCCACCAACAGGTGAACAAATTAACTTTGATATATCCATACAATGGAATATAGCTCAACAATAAAAAGGAATGAAGTAGTGATACAGGCAGATCATGGGTGAATCTTAAAATAATTATGCCAAGTGGAAGAAGCCAGACACAAAAGAATATAAGAATTCCATTTACCTGAAAGTTTAAAAAGGCAAAACCAATCTATGGTGACAGAAAACAGAGCAGTGGATTCCTGGGGAAAGAGTGCTTATTGTAAAGTGACTAAGGCAACTTTTAGGGGCAGTAGAATATATCCATATTTTTATCATTGTGTATAAATTATACCTCAGTAACATTAGGGTTTTTGTTTGTCTTTTTTAAAGTAGAGCTGCTATATAGAGTAAGGAATGTCCTACCTTGACCCTGGTAGTAACCTTTCAACTCCCAAATGAACCTTGAGATTGCTTTGTGGAAATCTACATCTTCAGGAATCTGTTTAATCACACCAAGCTGCATCACACAGCCATATATGTCACCCAGGCAGTCTAAGCTTTGTAAAGATACAGGATCTTTTCATTTAAGGGTAAATGTCTTTAACATTCTTCCTGAGGGGTGCATACTTCTGACGAAAGATGTGATAAGCTCTGTCTTTGATAAGAAGAAGGTCCTGGTATAGCTTTATTCTCTGTACTATAAAAAGAAATGGTAATGCAGAGTTCGTGTTAAATCAATGAAACTCCGGAATATTTATGAGTGGAAGTTGTGTGTGTGTGTGTGTGTGTGTAATGTGTATAAATTTGTTTTGCAACACTAAGAGGCAGGAAATATTATGTCTTATTTTTCTAAATCAAATAACATCCAGCCCCTAGACTTGACTGACTACAGCAGTGTATGCTCAATGTCAGTTTTTATTGCCTCAGAGCTGGGCAAGAGTCCTGTTGTATTTATCAGTCCAGAGAATAGAAGTGTCTCTGTCATTGAGTCGATTCTGGTCAAAGGTAGGTGTTCAGTGTCCAACCTTTAGTGGTCCATTTCAAAGATCTGCAGCTCTGATCCCAGGTTGAAACCAGAGGACCTTGCACCAAAGCCCTAAACAAAGTCACTTAGTGTGCTGCCTCCTTAGAGCCCTTGAAATCATGCTTCTGTGGAGCTCTGGGTTCAAGAGATCCTGGTCCTTCTTACCTCCAATTGCTCCCAACACCCTCCATTCTCTGAGGGCTGAGAAATCTTCCCTCTCCACTCATCACCCTCCCTCTCTCTCCCCAGTTAGGTATTTATCTCCTATGATTCTGGGAGCTTTCTCTAGGACAATTCACCCTAATACCTCTCATGGACCTGAAACAGAGCTGACAAAGGGCAGGAGGTAGGAGAGTAATGTGGAAAGGCAAGGGAGAGGACAGTACAGTCTGCCATTCCATCTGGTCATGGAGATCTTTTATTCAGTCTTTGTGAATCCACAGCAGGAAAAGATGAGCCAGAAATTAGTTTCTTTCTTTTTTTTTTTAAATGTTTATTTTTTAATTGTAGGTGACAGAATATCTTTATTTTTGATTTTTATGTGGTGCTGAGGATCGAACCCAGTGCCTCACGCATGCTAGGCGAGCACGCTACCACTGCTCCATAACCCCAGCCCAAATTAGTTTCTTTATTAATGACTCAACCAACTGAATAGGAGAGTTTATATTATATATATATTTACGTAAAATCTATAAAGAAATGGACCATGTTTATCTCATTCACAGTTGTCTTCCCTGCACAGTTTAGGACAATAAAGGTGAAGGATTAATGAAGAGAGAGAGAAAGAGAGAAAGAGAGAAAGAGAGAAAGAAAGAAAGAAAGAAAGAAAGAAAGAAAGAAAGAAAGAAAGAAAGAAAGAAAGAAAGAAAAGAAAAGAAGGAAGGAAAGAAAGAAAGAAAAGAAGGAAGGAAAGAGGGGGGAGGGAAAGAGGGAGGAGGGAAGAAAGAGAAAGAAAGAAAAGAATAGGAGGAGTCCAGAAGAACATTGAGCACACTACAACTGGTTAATTTGGGAAGTGGAAATCTATGGGGGCTCTCACTTACTGCTATTTATACTTCTGTATTGTTTGCTTCAAATTGTTTTTGGTGAACATATATTTATATGAATTGCATTTGTTTTAGTCAGCTTTTTCATCATTGTAACCAAAAGACCTGACAAGAAAAATGTGGAAGAGTAAGTTTGACTCACAGTTTCAGAGTTTCAGTCAGTGGCCGGCTGACTCCATAGCTCTGAGCCTGAGGTGAGTTAGAATATTAGGATGAAAGGTGTGGCAGAGGAAAGCACTTAGAACATGACAGCCAGGAGCAGAGAGTTCTGGTCCCAGGGACAAAATGTAAACCACAAAGTTACACCCTTGGTGACCTCCTCCAGTCATACCCTACCTTCCTAAAATTACTGCCCAGTTAATCTATATCAGTGGATTAATGCACTGATCAGGTTAAGACTCTCAAAACCCAATCATTTCACCTGTTAAATTTTTTTGCACACAGAATTTACTGAAAGGGATAGGGCCAGGTAGGAGGAGAGTGTCATTTAAGGAAAGAATTAGCAGAGCTGTCTGGAGCAGGTAAATGTCAGGTAGGATAGAAAAGAAATAAAAGATAAGTAGAAAGGAGACAAAGGAAGGATAAGGAAAATATACTCTGAAAGACTTGTGCTTAAGTTCTTCATACTTTCACTCTCAAAGCCAGTTTTCCTTCCAAATTTCTGGGAAATCTATAAATATTCACTCACAATCTTAAAGTTACTAGAAATTCACCCATGTATGAAAATTGTCCTGTGCACTGGTAATTAGCCCACTAATACATATATTTTTAGAATAGATTGAGTAAAGGGAAATATGAAACCTATAATGCAAGGTGCTTTGCCAGAAACTATAATACAGGGTACCTTCCCAACATTATGGGGGTTGTGGCTCAGTGGTAGAGTGCTTGCCTAGCACGTGCAAGGCACTGGGTTCGATCCTCAGCACCACATAAAAATAAATAAAGGTATTTAAAAAAAAAACCATCTTGTGATCACTGGCTGATGTCATCTTTACCTACCCTCTCATGCTCACCCCTCTCCTTTAAAAAGAAAGCCTAAAACCCCAAGCATCGCTTTCTCTTGAGATGGCCCACATCCTCTCTTGCTTTCCTAAACAAATCTCAGTGCTTCAATGTCTAACATGACTAGAAATTCTTTTCTACAGTATTTTTCAAGGACCCCATCATCCTGAGTGGAGGGCTTCTTCTTCAGGATCTACTCAGACCATCCCCAGTGACAGATGTTTCATGAGCCACAATCTCTATGGCTGGCATAAGATGGAAGCTAAAGCATCTGTAAGATCACTGGGTGAGCGGAGAGTCTTGGTTGAGGTCCTCCATTATTCTTTATTATTATTAGAGCAATAGTTATGGCTGAACAAGCAGGAACCAGGACTAGGGCAGACAAGGTACCAGGACACTTATCTGGGGCTCAAATTGAGCTGAGTGCCAACAAGTTCAGGCATTTAAAAAATAATATGCCTTCAAAAATTTAATTTTGAAATATTTATAAACTTACAGGAAGTTGTAACAATGGCATACCCAATAGCGCCATCTTATATCTCTCTAGTATAATATCAAAACAAAGATACTGTTTCTAGAATATTACTGTCAATTACACAACAGAAGGCTTTTTGTTGCTATTTTGGTGCTGGGGTTTGAACCCAGGGACTTATGCATCTAGGATGCTAGGTAAATACTCTACCAACTGGGCTACAACCCCAGCTCCAGATGGCCATTTTTAAAAACTTATATTTGTGTGTGTGTGTGTGTGTGTGTGTGTGCGCGTGCGCGCAGTTTAAGATGAGTAATATTTTAATATAATATATATGCATGTATATATATATTTTTTCTGGTACCAGGGATTGGACCCAGATGTGGCTTATCACTGAGCCACATCCCCAGTCTTTTTTTATTTTGAGACAGGGTCTCACTACATTGCTTAGGGCCTTGCTAAGTTCCTGAGGCTGACTTTAATCTTGCGATCCTCCTGCCTCAGACTCCAAAGCTGCTGAAATTACAGTTGTGTGCCACTGTGCCTGACTCAATGTAATGATTTTTATGTAATAATTTTAAAGATCAAAATTAATGCTAAAATATCCCTACAATGAACAAAATATCAGAGTTTTAAATAAAAACAGTATCCATAAAAGCTCTGTGTTAACCATATTGGCACCTGAGGGCAAAGAAAATAACAGTGATATTTGTTTATTATGGATTTTTTTACATTAATTTTGATTTTTAAGAACATTGTATGACTGGATTATTTATCTTGACAACTGAGTTTTTGGAGCCCCCTTAGGTTTTGTGCGTGAGACAAGTGCCCTGCTTGCTTATGCACCAGGCTTTGCAATGGGAGCACCATGAGGTAGGGCCCTGTGGGGAACTTGCCTGAAGGCAGGAGTGCGGAGCATGAGCCTCTCCCTGCTGCTCTTTTTTTGCCGCCATCTGCTCTGCTTTCTGGGTCAGGCAGGGTGGTGCTGGTACTGTGATTCAACCCCAATTACATGCAGCAAGACACAGGGCTCCCTTTTCGGGGCCAGATGGATCACAGCAGTCTGTGGCTCTGTCCCCTCTCTCTGGCCCCTGGCTTCCTCCAGAGCACAGCTCTGCCCTGAGCTGAGCAGTTACAGAGCACATCACCCCATCTTTGTGCCAAAAAATTCAAAAGAGATAGTGACTCACCTTCATTTTTCTTTCCTGGATATTTTCAGTTTTATATTAGGATTTCCTTGCATCCATTTTCATCTGCTAGGGCTGCCATAGCAAAGTACCCAGATTGTGTGGCTTCAACAACAGACATTCATTGCTGACAGTCCTGTAGGGTGGAAGAGATTCCAGATGCTGGCATGATTGGTTTCTCCTGAGGCTCTCTGCTTGGCTTGCAGGTAGCTGTTTTCTCCCTGAGTCTTACCATGGCCTCTGTGTGTGTCTGTGTCCTCCCCTTATCTTCAGAAGGACAATAGTTATATTGGAATATAGTCCACCCTAATGGCCTCATTTTAACTGAATTACCTTCTTGAAGGTCCAGTCTCTAAATGCAGTCACATTCTGAAGCACTAGGAGTGTTAGGATTTTAATATATAAATTGGGGGAAGGGGACATAACAATATTGCCATAACAATATTTTAACCCCTTTTATCCTGGCATAGAAACCTGCATGGGAAGTAAAAGTGAAGAGAGGTACAGAAAAGGTAAGTCATCAATAATAAATCCAGAGGCTGGGATTATGGCGCAGTGGTAGCGTGCTCACCTAGCACGCGTGAGGCACTGGATTCGATCCTCAGCACCACATAAAAATAAAATAAAGATATTCTGTCCACCTACAACTAAAAATAAAAAAATAATAAATCCAGTCGTCATATGGATTTTCTTTGTTTTTAATTGTACTGGCTTCCAATGCTGGTGGGCTGCTGTGGCACCTATCTGTATTTTGGCTCCTTCCCCCTTTCATCTTGGCTGCATGCCCGATGAAAGAAAACCATCGAAGTCTTTCTCAAGGCCTCTTTGGAGTGACAAGTGCTAGGAGGATGTATTCTGAGGCCATCAGAAGTTGCCTCCTCTAGCACATGGAAGAAGCCCATCAACCTCCAAAAATAATAAGGCCAAGCCACTACAGGAGGAGTAAGGACAATCCTGGATCCAGTTAGCCTATCATGGGCTCTATCCCTTATTCCCTCTCACATGGGCCATTACTCTTTGTTTTTGCTTAACTTAATTAAACCTATGCCTCTGTCCACTGTAACATAAAAATAAATAAATAACATAAATCTTGACTCATGTTTCCTGTTAGGTGTGAGAAATCCTGCATGTGAACCAAAGACCTATTATCTTATCTGTGCTTATGTCCTAAAGAACTACTTCATTTCAGGAGAGTTCAAATAGGTTTCTAGGGGTGATATTTTTCTTTCCTGTACTTAACTGCTTGTGAAACAAAATTCAACAAATATAAAATAGCAGGGTAGTACAGGTTCAGGATGCGAGACAAAAATATTTGAAACTAAGCAATGCTAATATGGTTTAATTGATTTTGTTCATTTTTGGACATAATGAGGCAGGAAAGTGTTGGCACTCTGAAATCATCCTGTAGAGATGGGTCACGGTGGCCCAATGCATCACCATTGGTACCTTTAGGGATTCTTTGGGAGGGCCTGGTTGTATTCATCACATTGTGCAAAACACTGCAGACACAATGGATGGTAAGACAGGTCTTTGCCTCCAAGGTCATTTTCTTGTTGCAAAAACAAAGAAGTTTATAAAACTGTACGACCCAAAAGAACATTACACTTTTAATTGAAATGCTGCTAAGAAAACCTGACCCCAAAGTAAACAACACAGAGTACCATGTGAAGGAAATGTTGAAGTTGGTTCCATTTATTAAAACCTTCAGTCAGATGAAAATTATAAAAAGGGACCAGAGAATGGAAATGCAGATGGGTGGGTTGGTACTAACTCCTTCACCTTAAGCCTAAGGATGGGACTTTCCTGGTGCCACTTAGAGGGCTTTGGATGAGTTTCTTGTATTTGGGAGACTTGAAGGGATGGTCTCATGCCTAAGAAAACCAAAGTTGCCTGTGACAGTGGCATAGAAGTGGTGTCACTGGCAGTTGCCATACACCTGGAGTTTGCTCAAATAAGGCACAAAGAGTTCCCTGTGGACCCAATGGGTCTGTGAAGAAGAGAGATCCATCCTAGTTCCATCAAATAAGCTGATTAGAGGGACCAGGGAACTGAGTACGAAGCACAAGTAACCCCTGGGCAGGAAAGACTGAGGGAACATGGGAGACAAAGTCCTGGTAATCAGAATTTCTGAGGAACCCACTAGATGAGCAGTTCTCCTTCACCACCTGCCTGGTACCTGAGAGCACAGAGCTGACTAGCCAACTAAGGA
>PVHX01013446.1:0-54676 GCA_004024805.1 Geosciurus inauris | reverse complement strand
AGTTTTGCAATTGTGAATTGTGCTGCTATAAACATTGAAGTGGCTGCTTTACTGTAGTGTGCTGTTTTTAAGTCTTTAGGGTATAGGCCAAGGAGTGGGATAGCTGGGTCAAATGGTGGTTCCATTCCAAGTTTTTTAAGCAGTCTCCATACTGCTTTGCAGATTGGTTGCACCAATTTGCAATCCCACCAGCAATGTTTAAGTGTACCTTTTTCTCCACATCCTCGCCAGCACTTATTGTTGCTGGTATTTTGGATAACTGCCATTCTGACTGGGGTGAGATGAAATCTGAGGGTAGTTTTGATTTGTATGGGATGTTGAGCCACAGAAAGATGCCAGGAAGCTGGCTGGAAAACGGCGCCTCCACCACTTCCAGCCCTGGTCCTTGAGAGCCTAGCGCAGAGTGGACTGTCTAGGCCGCCATCTTGGAACTGCCCCTTAAATGGATTTATTAAAAAAAATAATAGACATATGACCTAGTTTTTGAAGGATTTTCACTTTCTATGTTTTATATTACTATTATAAAAGAAAAGAGTGACTCCATATTACTCCAGAGAAGCACTTTTATATTACCCAGAATAGACAAATATTTCCAATGAAATAAAAATATTATCTCATTAATAATATTTAGTGGGGCCCAAATAATTTTTCTTATGGATTTACAGTCACAATGATGATGATTTAAAGCTACTTTATATTTCATTAGTTTGTTCTAATACAACCCAAATTGCTAAGGATTATTGAGATTATTAATTTCTTCAAATCTATCTTTTTCTATTCCCAATATATTAAAGTTTTTCAAAGTAAAAGAACAATGATAATGTAGGCATATTCAAATCTTCAAAAAACTTGAGAATTGAAAGTTATTAAATCCACATATTAAACCTGTTATCTCCTTTTATAAACAATATCTGAGGAAACAAAGTTTTCAGAAAAATAGATCATGTTTCATATTGAAATGAAAATAAAATTGTAGCAGAAGTCTGTTTTCATTTCTGTGTAAATTAATAAGAAAAGACAGATGATTGTTTACATATTTTAAGTGCCATTAAGGTAAAATAACTTTAATTTTTAATGTATTTTAAATAAATATTGTGTTTAAATAAATATTAAAGAAAAAATTTACTAAAATATCTTTGGAAAATTAAAGGCTACTATGGGAAGGTGAATTGATATCTCACAACTAGAGTGTATTGGTTTCATTAGTGAGGAAAGAACATTTGCTTGCTTTTAATTCTGACACTAATATATTTTGTTATTTCTTTATATCAACCAAATTTTTTTTTAAAAAAGCCATGAAAATATTTGAGTAAAAATAGAAGGATAACAATCAAGAAAATTTTTTCTTTTTGAAAGCATTTTTATTATATGTCATTGCACAATTTGCATATCTGTTCAGTATCTTTCTGTGAATTATATTGTCTAACAGGTGAACTATTTCCATTGTTCCCTGGGAAGACATAATTAACAAATAGAAAATAGATTAGATCAATAGTCTTTCCGATTTTTTTAAGTAACAGGATTTTTTAATGTTTATGTAAATGTCCCTATCCTAAGTTAAGATATCTGCTACAAAACAAATGTATAATTATCAGGCAAAGTATCAGAAGAAAATTAATGTAAAGATATTCTACTATTGAAAGTTAATACAAACACAGTTAATTTATAATGTGTACTGTGTGAGTCCATATATCTGAGATTTTTCTTTGCTAAAATTACTTTAATTATTTTTCAATGGTATTATTCAAAATGTTTTTGTTTATAAAACTATTATAGCTCCTTTATAAAAGATTTGTATGAATAACTACACAAAATATATAAGTAGAGGAGTTAAAACATTTATCAAAATAATTTAACAATGACATATACATTGAGAAAAATGCATTCATGAAATTTATAATTATCACCCTCTCTAAAATGTTTTATATAATTTTCCACTGCAGTTTGCTATATAAATGAAGAATTAGGGTATATAAATACCTGTTTTAGTAAAATGAAATTGGGCAGCAGACGTAATAGGTCTGGGTAAAGAAGCCCCAGGCTTCATGCTCCCTTACAGAAAGTTCAACTAGCAAGTATCCACTGATAAGAGTATCTGTAAAAACTCCAATATATGAGAAAAAGACTGAAATACTCATGTGGACCAGAAATCTCAATGGAAACTATATAAGAAGAGTGAATAAAATGGTCTTGTTTCAACCATGCCACCACACCCCTCACAGGATTCAGGGCAATGCCACATGGAGAGGATTCCCTGAGCCCAAAGTTTCTGCAGGAGGAACAAGAACCAAAGGTGCACTTTCAGCTTTCTTAATGTTCTGAGATGCTTCCCAGGAAACTCATTCTCAGCCCAGTCCGTAGAAAGCACTGGGAGCACAGCAAGGCTAGACTGCACAAGCTCAGGTAGAAACAAAGAAAGGAGGCAGAGCTCATAATGGCCCAAGTACAGATCTTGGTGGCAGCTTTATGATTCTGTCAATTTTGTGCCTGATTAGAGATAGCAGCCAACTTCATAGACCACTGGTGGGAAGTTCAGCTTTAACTAGAGTCCTAGGAAGCTAGTCTCTATACCTCACAGCCCACTCCATGGCCTCACTGAAGGCTGAAAGAAGCCTGACTCTGTCCATTTCAAAGAAGCTTAAAGAATAGATTTTCTTGACATAGGAGTCTGAAGAGTAGCTTGGTTCAGTCAAAAATCTTACCTCCTGTCTCTATAAATGCCAGGAGAAGCCTGCCTCCACACATTTTGAATAAGTGTGGGACTAATCTGCCTGATCTGATAGTCCAAACAACTGCTTGACTCAGCCAAAAGCGGATTCTATAGATTTGTCCAGGCAGACAGACTCTGTGCATTTTGGTAAGGTGTAGATAGGGGCTACATCTACTTTATCTGGGAGCCATAGACAAGATTGATTCAACCAAAAGCCTCCCCGATAGTTCTACCCAGAGAGGAAGGCAATCCTCAATCCTGTATTCCTGTGGAGCATAATTTCTGGTTCAACCCATCCTGAGCAACACTCTTCCTGATACCAGGACCTAGACTACAGTCCTGCCAAACTGCATATACCAAATAGTGAAAATGCCAAGGCAATGAATGTATCCTGTTATAAGCCTTATTAGAGGTCATGACAATGCCCAACCCACAGTTTTGTGTGAAAACAGACCAGCACATAATCTCACTGAACAGTGAGCCCAGCCATTGTTCCATCCAATATAAGAACAAAAGCAACAGACAGGCCAAATTGAAAACCCATAAGCTCTGCCTAGCCTGAGTTATTACCAGCAAGTTCTTCCAGAAACACATTTAAAATATGAAGATATATTCGTAGAAAATAATGCCTGCAACATCCAGAAGAAGTAGTTGTCTCCACTGATGCACAGATAGCAATGCAAAGACCAAAAGATTAAGAAGAATCAGGGAATCATGATATCCCCAAGAGAAAGCAACATAAGAAGAAAATTAGAAATATTTGCAAAGAAATACAAGGACCAAAAAGCGAATAGGATGCTGTTTTTAAGTCCTTTGGGTATAAACTAAGGAGTGGGATAGCTGGGTCAAATGGTGGTTCCATTTCAAGTTTTCTAAGGAATCTCCATACTGCTTTCCAGATTGGGCTGCACCAGTTTGCAGTCCGCCAGCAATGTATGAATGTTCTTTTTCCCCACATCCTCACCAACACTTATTGTTGTTTGTATTCTTGATAACTGCCATTCTGACTGGTGTGAGATGAAACCTTAGAATACTTTTGATTAGCATTTCTCTAATTACTAGAGATGTTGAACATTTTTTCATATATTTGTTGATTGATTGTATACCTTCTTGAATGGAGTTGGAGAATATCATGCTAAGCGAAGCAAGCCAATCCCCAAATCCCAAAGGCATAATGTTCTCTCTGATAAGTGGATGCTAATCCATAATGGGGGGGGGGGACAAGAGAAAAATCATCCAGAGGAGAAAATAGACAAAGGAATGAAAAAGAATAGACAAAGCCTACAGAAATTATGGGGTACCATTAAGAGACCTAAAAAAAAAAAGAAAGAGAAATAAAAAAAATGATTAGAAATCATATTTAATGAAAGAAAGAAAAACTGATTAGAAATCATATTCAATGAAACAAATTACTAATAACTTCCTAAATCAGTGAAGATGCTAACATTCAGGTACAGGAGGAACAGAGATCTCCAATCAAATTTGATCCAAATATAAGTCCACTAAGACACCTTATCAACTATCGGATGTGCAATATAGATGAAATGTTCCTACTCTGGAAACAAATGCCTAAACAAACTCATCCATAAGGAGATCAAGTCAATCCCATGTTTCAAGACTTCTAGGGACATGACAGTAGTCTTGCTTGGGGCAAATCTACAGGCTACAAATTGAATCCCTTTGTAAGGTGTCACTGCAACAACCTTAGGTCCTTCAAGCATACCAGTAAACAAAAACTTCCATTGTACTATAGGAGCAATAAGAACTCACAGATGGACCAGATAAATACCCTTCCAAGATGCCCTCTAAAATGTCTATGTCAGTAAAATGGAGACCTGCTATTTGGAGTATAGCATAAGATTTTGTTTCTTGTTGATAATGCTCCTGCACTTCCTACCTTTGTTGATGATCATCATTCCAATATCAAAATGCTTTAACCACCACATTTTTGATCCAATCAGTGTATTAAGGAGTTTCAGGTGCTTTTAAGGCCAAGTACCTGAGGACAACATTTGCCCTGGTTGTTCTGCCTCTGGGAAAGATACTGAGAAGTTGCAGATGCCATTCTGGAAATATTACAACATTTATGACTGCATGAAGAACATGCTTGGGCTTAAGGTGATGTCACTAAAGAATGTGTGAATGACATCTGGAAGACCTGTGAGAGGTTCATCTGTGACTTTAAAGAATTTGCAAAGAAAGAGGAGTTTGAAATAATTAACAAAAGAGAGGTTTAGATATTAAACTTGGGTATGGATAAGAATGGTCTTTGGGAGCTTGTAGAGATGTGATTCCTGACAGATTGAATAAGGAGGAATTGAAACTAAAACAAGAATACATAGCTAAAGAAGAGGCAAGAGAAAAGAAATTTCAAGTAATGAAAAGGAACTTCCAAGAAGATTCACTGTAAAAGATGTAGCAGATGCTTTTGTGTACTTCACCAAGCTCCTTACAAGGTTGGAAAACATGGACCCCAACAGTGAAAGATTTTAATTAACAGAGAGGAATGTTCATATGGCATTATCTGCTCATAATCAAATCTATTATAACAAGAGAAACAAGCAAGGCAAATCACCATTAACATGTTTTTGAGAAGAACCTCAGGCAGAGCCTACAGGAGAAACAGTTATCAAAGGAAATGACAGCTCCATGTCTCTTGTTGTCCTGAAGATAGGGATAATGTAGGCCTAGGCTAATGTGCCATTTATAAATATTTTTAAGAAAGTAATTTAAAAGATAAAAAAATTAAACACAAAATCTCTTAAAAATAAGAACATAAAACATTTTTGTATAACTATTCATTGTATGTTTTTGTTATTACAGAGAATCAAAAGTAATTTTAAAACGTGTAAAGTAGCAAGCTAAGGTTAAGTCAGTGAAGAAATAAATGTTTTTATAAACTTAGTGTAATCAAAGTGTAAGTGTTTACAAAGTCTACATCAGTGCACAGTAATGTCCCAGGTTTTCAAATTCACTCACCACTTGGTGGATGAGTCCCCAGGTTCTAGTCATGCAAGCTGTATTCATGGGAAACACTCTATACAAGCATACTATTTCACCTTTTATACCATATTTTACTGTACTTTTTTGATGTGTATGTTTGTCTAAACAATCTATGATTTTGTTAAAACTGCCTACAATATTCAGTAGAGAAGCATGTTATGTAAGTTTGTAGCTAGTAACAAGTTTTATCATATGGCCTAGGTGCATCATAGACTAAAGCATCTGGGTGTGTGTAAGAACGCTCTATAATTTTTGCAGAATGATGAAATCGTCTAATGATGCAAGTCTCAGAACACATTTCCCCACTAATTAACATATGACTATTTTAAACCATATATAAAAATTACATGACACAGAAGAGCTTCATGAAAATATTAAAAAAACTTATTTTAGGTATAGTAGGTAGTAATAGAAAAGCTATATCTTGATATTTAATTCACACCTTAAATATGCAAATAAGTTAAAATTTCAACTTGAATGTTTATTATATATATAGCAGAAATTGATATTTAATCTTTTTAATAAACCAAAGTGCAAAACAGAGGCCAGCATTTAGGTTTGTTGAAGTATAATATGATATTTATATGTTTCCAGATATCTTATTTTAATAATGTTATTTCAGTCAAAAATATTCCACAGACACCTGTAGAGTACCTCACATCATAGAATAATTAAGCACTCAAAAAATTAAACAGGAGCCCACAAGGAAGGAGATGATTTGTGTGCTGTTTATAAATTGATTAGGCTTTTTATAAATCACAAGTACTATCATCCAAATAGCACCCATATATCAACAGCAAAAGCTAAGTAAATCCATTTTTCATTTTGTGCCAGTTTTAGATTACACATAAAATTAAATTAGAAGATTTACTATTGACTAAAATATGGCTATTCTTCTACCATCTCAATAGTGATTTTAAGTCTCTTTGGCCCATCTATTATCATACCTGAGCCACATATCTCTAGGGAGTCAGGAAGTAACAAGAAGTGACCCATGGAGGTACTCAAACACAATTCTCTATATAGGCTGAATATTATTTTAAAAATTACCAGCTACAGAAAATACAGAATTGATAGACTGAAGTTACTGTAGTTTTTTTGTTGATATGTATTTTCTTCAATAAATATGTACTGAATATATAATTAATTGCTAGTAAGTCCATTTGCAACAATTTTAGCATGATTTGAAAAGTTTTATTATTTTAAAATAAAAAGATGGAATGCTTACATTTTAAAACTTTAAAAATCCATCAAATGTTAAAAATGTATTTCAAGTATATAACACTAAAATATCAGGCTTAACCTAATACTAACTAGGCACTTGTCCTCAAAATATGAAATCCTGCTGGCAGGTTAAGAAAATTCAGAAAATATTTAAATTATTTCAAAATAAATTATTTAAATTCCAATTATTTTATTAGTAAAATGTATTTAATTATCTTTTATTAATGAGAAAATTATTAGTGTAGAAAATTTCAATGACCAGAATACTTTCAATTCCTGTTATGGCAACATATAAAATTTGTCATAGGAAGTTTACATGATTCCTCATAATCTTTTTACTAAACTGTTAATTGCTAGTTTTTATAATTCACAAAAATACTTCTTATCATTTCAAGTATTGATACCATTTTTCTTTCAAGTATTGCTGTTTGGTATGATAAATTGAGACCATGTAGCTCCTTAAAATCCTTAGGTGGTCGTTTACTGATGACCTCTTAACTGTGATTTATTACTTCACAGAGAACTTGCCCTCTCCCTACCAATTTAAGTAACAGGAAAATATAGCATCTCATTATATACTCCATTTCATTCTGCTCAGCAGAAATGCAGCTCTTACAGATGTTGGGGTTGAAAAGGCTCTCTGTTTGCTGTACCTTATCTTCTCTTGCTGGAGCTTCAGTCAAGATGGTTTGAGGGAGAAAGTGCTTGATTCATTTATTTTGGGAGGTGAAAGAAAAGTTAATGTGTCTGAAGTGTATTTTGAGGATTCTTGAAAGTTTGACGTTTTTCTCTTTATTGTTGGGCAAATTGATGTGAAGAATATTCATACTGAAAGTTTATACAACATTGAATAATGCAAGAGTTTCTTCTTTTTAAGTAGTTTTTACTTTAAGATGGGAAAACTTAAATTCTATTTTTTTCTGATTTTAAATAAACCATATATTGAAAAATAAGCCTTTCTTTCACACGCCATTCTTTAATGTTTTCCTCTTTCTAGGGCCTTCATTTGAGGTCACGTGGTTTGGCGTGGCTTGTACTCCAACCAGAAAAAGGTGTATCATCAGCAAGAAGTGGCTAAGCAAACAGATATCAGATGGAGTTCATCAGTCTTCACTTGAGGCAGGACTAGGAACAGGATTCACTTCAGCAATGGGATGTTCCTGGGTGGCTGGAGGTGGCCCTACTTACTCCCTTGGTGGGGCAAAGGGTCTGTATACAGGGGAGTTCAGCTTAGACAAGTCTTGATATATCAAGATATCTACCGACAAGAACCAATTTGGGCTGAAATCCTGGACATAGATGGACATTTCCACCCAAATCCTAATATGGGAAGTTTTGGCTGTAAACATTCCTGCCAATGATTTTGCTAATAAACACTCCTGATCCTGCATATTCTCCAACTGGTTTTACTGATGCACCTATCAAATATCAGTCAATACTCTGCAGGGCAAGTAACTCTAGAAATAGATTGGGAGCTCAAATCAGAATCCAGTAAACCCATAAATCCAGTTTAATAATAACTATTCCTCCTCAGATTGGGCAGAATTAATTCCTAAAGAAAGGACAAAACCTGTGTCCTGTTGCAGCAGAAGCCCCGGCCAACCAAGTGGCCTTGAATGAACCAACTAAAAAGAGGGAAACATGAAAGCCCAGTGCAATTTTTTTTAATTCAACAGTTTATTTCAGGATTTGTTACAAATTTACTGTGAGGTAGCAGGTGCCAATTAATAGGGCAAATAATTATACTCTCTCGTTCATTAGAAAGGAAGTATATTTAACAATTGCAAGTAGATTAGTGCATGAAAATATTAAAACAAAAATATTAAATGTTTCTTTCAAATACCATGTGCCTCTCTGTTATATCATCTCTTTTTACATATACCTGCAAAAAGAGCATAAATTGGATGTATCAAAATGTAGATGGGTGGAAAATGAGATAAGTCAAAAGAATAACTAGTTTTATTTACTCATTTTTAATAAAATTCCTTGCACACCCAGGAATTATAGAAACCCCAAGGTGCTTCTTATTAAAGTCTCTGTAGGATTTCACATCAATCTGGATGTGATCTGTGTGACACAAAAAGAAAGAAAAGAGATTATCTTTACAAATATAAGAGTTACCCTTAAGGACTTGATTAGTAGAAATGAAAAAAAAAACTGGTAGTATGTAACTATAGCAAATTAAGAAATGAAAGACATCATCTAAATTCAGAGAAGTTGAAAATAGTGTCTAGTAATAGGAACTAACATTTAGAGTGTACTTTCTTTAACATCCTCATCTATATGAATTATATTATTCTGACTTTATAATCATGCCATAGTGAGAAATTATTCTTGTTTACATTTTACCAGTTGGACAGATAAATTGGGACTAAGAGGGAGCCTTCTCAAAATAACAAGTATTGGTAGCTTTAGGGCTCAGACCTATTCCTTCAAGTTTTGTGCACATCTCTAGAAATCAGTTGCATGTTATAAACTACATAGGGCAATTGATCAAAGAAATGGAACTTTGCTGAATGATCTTTGACTTGTCTTGTTGTGACATTTTATAATTAACAAATTCTTTCATAAAGTTGACTGCAAGTGCTGGTGGTATATTAACACATCCACAGACTAGACGGGACAGCTTTTATATTCCATTAGAAATACCCCAAGTTAATGTAAATTTTCATTTTTCCTGGAGATGATTTGGCAATGATGTGCTGACAAATGTTTAATAATCATGTCTCTCAGAAATTTACTTCTATTTAGATCAGATATCTACTTCTATTATATCATTTGCTAATTTCCATAATGTAAATGCTCCCACAGTGAATGATTTCAAACCACCAGGGTGGTCTCATTAAATGCGGATTTGGGAAGCCAGTCTAAGTATGCATTTTTGGTAATCCTGGTGCAACTTAATTTCTTGGTTGCTAGCATTTGGTACTGGTGAAAGGTAAGCGGAACTTTAGACAAGAATCATTAATATTAACTCAGAAAACCTTATACAAAAAGTCAATGTGCAGAGCATATATACAAAAAATTTTAATAAAAATGCCATGATTTTTTTTTAAATATTTTTTTTTTAGTCGTAGATGGACACAATGTCTTTATTTTATTGCTTTATATGTGGTGCTAAGGATCGAACCCAGGGCCTCACTGCATGCGAGGCAAGCGCTGTACCACTGAGCTACAATCCCAGCCCAAAAATGCCATGATTTTTAAGTGATGGCAATATTTCTAATGCTTTTGTAATATTAAAATTTTGAGGATAAGTTGTTTTTGAAACTAATATAAATGAATAATCAAATGCAGAGTTAAGACCCACATATGAGTATTGGAGTATTCCAATTATCTTTGTAGACTGTAAGAAAAAATTAATATCTGTCATAACCACTACTGGATGCTGTTAAAAAAAAACAATATTCCTAAATCTAGAATTCCTTCTATAAAATCATGTGTTTCAGTGGTGTTCCCCCAAAATTCATGTATGACACAATGCAAGACAGTTAAGAGGCAAAATGATTGGGCTGTGAGAGTTTTTACATAATCAGTGCATCAGTGCCCTGATAGGGATTAACTAGGTGGTAAGCTTAGGCAGGTAGGAGGTGGAGGAGGTGGGTCAACGGGGCATGTCTTTGGGGTCTATATGTTGTCCTTAGGGAGAGGAGAAATCTCTCTTTGCTTCCTGGTTGTCATGTCCTGAGCTGCTTTTCTGCTTTTACTGTCATATTCTGCCTCACCTCAGACCCAGAGCAGCGGAGCCAGGTGTCTGTGGACTGATACCTCCAAAAGCATGAGCCCCCAAATAAACTTTGCCTCCTTTATTTTTGCCAGATCTTTGGTCACAGCAGTAATAAAGCTGACTAAAACAAGTGGTAATATCTACTTTGCACTATAATTAATCATATTTCCACATTGATAAGGAAAGTATAAATCACAAAAATCAAAACAATAAAAGTAATATTTCCAAAGTGACCTATGTATTTATATTGTTCACAATTTCTCAATATGATATCTGATATTTCAAGTTGCCAGTATTATGTCAGTCATGCTATATAAATTAAACAAGTTGGTGAAAAGAAAGTTTGAGTTCTAGCAGAAAAGCAAAAGAACTTATTAAACATTATTAAGATACAGTTTTAAGATTCTAGGGACAATGCAGCAAATGTATCAGCATAAAGCTTTATAAGTAATACTCTATTTCCACCCATTTTAATTAAAATTATAAATCTCACATTTTCATGTTTCTTCTGAGGCTACAAATATGCTTACTAAGCCAGGCTCTGTATTTGGTTTCTTTACAATTTACACTAGAACTGTAATAATGTAATCAAAACCTTTTAAAGATTCCCTAAATTTCAGTAAGGGCAAATTTATTTTTGCAAATGATGCTGCTAAGATATAGAGGAGTATATATTTTAAAGCTTATTATAATTAGATTTGAGGACAGTAGTTAGTTTTGTTATTTCAATGTGAATAGCATTGTAAAGTAGAAAAAATTACTACTAGAAAACTCAATTGATTATCGGTCTAGAGATGCAAGTTTCCTTTACTACTTTAAGATATATAGACTCTGTCCAAAACCAAATTTAAACCTGGATAGGAATGCTTATAATGTTATGTGCTTTGTTAGCTACAGCAATCATATCAATAATATTTTCTTGGAACAACCATTTACGAGAAAATGGGAGTTTCACTAAATTATTTCCTAGAGTATCTTAATGTTCTCAAATGTGTACTATATGTATTACCTTGCTCCATTTAATTATGCTTTACAAACTCATTCTTTAGCTCATTATTGTACATGGATTTTAAGCAATAGGAAGCAATTGTGTAAACTTCAAAAAAGATTTTTTGGAATATACCTATTCACAATTTTGTAAGTTATAAATTTGCAAACTAATATTAGGTGACTAAATGAAGGCATTTTTGTTTTATTATTTGTTTTCAATTTCACTGAGAAAATTTTTTTTTAAATTTCACTTTTTTAAAAGAAAAGAAGGACATGAATAAGGCAAAATTCAAATAAAGACAATATCATGAAATCAGAAGAACAACCTAATCAATGAAATGCATGACTATTTCAGGAAAGAAATGTAATTTCCTTATTATTCAGAAACTATGAGTTTTCCCTCAGCGCGCGTGCGCCAGCACACACGTACTCTCTCTTTGTCTCTTCTCTCTCACACACACACACATACAGAAGGAGAGGTGCAAAACCTTTTTGTAATTGCATAAACATTTATCCAGTTCTAATGTCAAACAAAACATGGTGGCTCAAAGACGCTGAGTTACCTTTCCTGATCTCTTGTCCTGTTCCTTCCTACTGTTATATGGATATAAAAGATATAATATATAATGGATAATCACATTTTTAGGTATTCATTGTATCCACTGCTGCACTTCTATTACTTACACTTTTCCCTATATGAGTGCCAGTCCTCGTATTGTTTTTATGAAGTGTTTATGTGTTAGGCATAATAAACTTTTCTATTATAAAACTTAGAATTTTATCTAGCTTTTTATTTGTTTTTAAATATGGCTCCAAAGCTTGCCCATTATTCTGTATTCTTAGTGGAGATACTTGTCTGTGTCATTTTGGGAGAGTCTCTTACCCATCTTACATGAAAGCTTCTCCTAGAGAAAACAAAATCATAATTAACATTTGATTAAGTGATTGTTGATGGCTAAGGATCTGCAGGATTGAAAGTGGGAATCAGAGACAATCATCAAGCATTATTGACTAACTGTAGGGAAAAAATAGTATGATGGGCAGAATTTTAAGAATGAACCCCAGTGACTTTCACCCTTATAGAGGAAGTCAGAAGGGTTTGAAAACCATGGAATTTATTGTGTCATTGTTTCCCTGAGGTGGAAGGATCATGTGAAAAGGATGTGGGCAATGTTCACAGGCTGAGAGAGGACCTCAGGTGACACCCAGCAAAAAACAAGGACCTCATTCCTACCATCTCAAGGCCCTGAATTTGGTTTAACATCTGAATTAGTTTGAAAGTGGATCCTAAAACCTGTAGGTAAGACCACAGCCTGGCCATCACCTTGATTTTGGTTTTATGTAGAGAATAAACTGATTCATGCTAGACTTGCAAAGCTATGAGGTAGTCTCCATTTATTTAAGTTTCTCTGTGTGTCTGGTAATTTGTTAATGCAGATGTAGAAAACTAACACATTTAAAAAAGTATAACACACAGTTATGCTTTTTGTCATATAATAATGAGGAATATGTTTGAAATGTTTTAGTTTATGTATACATCTTGAACAACATTTATTTCACTGGAGGCTAAATTCATAGTGTGGATTAGCAAAACCTTTAGTATTGAGAAAACAACAGCCAACAAATAAGTGTCTTAGTAGTTTCTAGTGCCTCTTTTAGGGGTCCTTCCATCTGGAAGGAGTGATACATTCTGGGATGTGTCTCTGTGTGTGTTGGAGTTGAAGGTGCATTAAATGGTAACAATACCAGGAAATACAAATGTTACAAACTCTGTTCATGAAATATTTCCACTTCTGTCCTCTTCTATAACATGGAAACCAAGCACCTTCCAGACCTCTGGTGGTTGAGAAGAGTTATGCGACTTGGTTTGGTCAATGAGCTTAGAGTAAAAATGCCATTTGCTACTTCTAGGCTAGATGATTAATTGTCAAAGCAATATTCTTTCTTGTTCTCTTTTGCTCAGCTGGTAGTATTTGAAATGTTCATTCAGATCCCTCTGCCTGGAAAATCAAGTAATTATAATAGTAATAACTACTGTATATAAAGAGTTCATTTTATAAGGAAGCAGAAGACAATTTGCCCCTTTAAGTTATGAACGTTGAGGAATTGCTTGCTACCATGACATAGACCAGACTTTTCTAACTAATATAGAATGTGCTTACCATGGCATATTTAGAGGTAATTGGTGAGGACAAAGTTCTTTTGAGGTAGGTTTAGGACACCATTTCTACCTCATGACATGTGGTATCCAGAAAAGTAGACAAAGCCAAGATTGTGATAAAGTGTCATCTTAACACTATGAAAGCATAAATCAGTGCCTTCTTAAATGTTGTGAAAATAAGTTGTTATTTAAAATTAATTATCAATATAAAAATATGGAATAAAATTAATAATTTTCTTGTTATGACTTATATAAACTTACTCTATTATTTCAGAACAATTGCAATGAAATATATTTTTTTCTTCTCATGAATCTGGCAGTAAGGTTATTTTAAAACTCAAATGACTTTCAATCCCCTGAGAAAATATTGCAGTTGGAGAACAGCGATAATATATCAATCTATATTTCTGAAATAAACTTCATATAGGCAATAAAAGTGGTTTTCATGAAATTATCAATGAAATCTACCACTCTAAAAATATTATTTGATGACTTAATAATTGATTTATGAAATAAACTATAACAAGAAGCTTTTAGCTTTCTAGAATACATGTCAGGATGAGAATTAAATTTGTAGTCTTTTGTTTGATATAGTCTTATTTGTATTGGAGAGATATAAGTAAAACCTGCTATGAAAGAGTTTAATGATTCTGAACATTTCCCATCTTGTACTCATCAGCTTTTCAATATTCTTTTTCCCTCTTGTAAGTTTTCTAGCATAAGTAAATGAATAACAATTTCAAAAATCAGTGAGGTAATTTTAGCTGATGAAGCAAAAATGGATCTTTTGCCTCGCTACTTTAAAGATAAGTGAGTATTTCATTGAGATAAAATACTAATTTTCCCCATTTTTATATTTCCCCTTTTTAAAAATATTAGCGATACTTAAAAAATACATTTCATGGATATAAGAAAAATTTTAATTGTGTTATAATGTTCTAAAACATGTTCTGTGCTAAATTTTCAAAATGTATTTGAAACAATTTTATAAACATCACATCATCATTAAATATATTTTAAATGGTAAAACACAGATAAATCATGTAATAACTACTACTGGTCAGTATTTGCCTTTTGAAAAAGTATTTCCAGATGATTTGGTTTACCACATGCACTTGCTCACATGGACAAAAGCATTACAATTATTTATGCATAAGAGAATGTAAAAATATGGTATTATTAGTAGGTAACCTAAGGCAAATATGTTAAATTTAGGAATCATGAAGTGAGGTGTATATCAATCAATGTTACCAATACCTTAAGGTATATAGGAATCATTTCATTAAAAATGAAGAATTCAGCCAGGCATGGTGGCTTACACCTGTAATCCCAGTAGCTTGAGAGGCTAAGGCAGGAGGGTCACAAGTTCAAAGCCAGCCTCAGCAAAAGTGAATTTTGCTAAGCAACTCAGCAAGATCCTGTCTCTAAATAAAAAGTAAAATAGGACTGGGGATGTGGCTCAGTGGTTGAGGGCCCCACAGTTCAGTCCCCTCTCCCCCCAAAAAATCCTGGCCATATACGGAGTAATTCTAATCTGGCAGATTTGAAGTATAGTTCAGAAAAGTTCTGTTGAATGATCCAAACATGATTTTGACTATGGAATTCTACAAATGCAGTTTTGAAAACTCTTTTATACTGGAACTTTAACACAATTCTCTGATGCTGTTTTAATTACATCCATTATGTAGATCTCCCATTGAACCATGTATCCATCTGAGAAAGTGCTGTGGTGTGAATATAATTTGAATTCTCCTGGTCAATTTTCATGCGTTAGAGGCTTAGTCTCCAGTCTGGTGATTTGGGAGATGGTAGAACTTTTAAAAAGTGGAGCCTAGTGGAAAATGATTAGGTATTTGGGGACATTGTCCTCAGAAGAAATTAATGTAGTTCTCATGAGACCTGGTGAGTTCCTACCAGAGTGGGACCTTATTTTTAAAAATAAAGAATCCTATCTCCTGAACCTCTCTGGCATCCTATATTGCATACTCTCCCACCATGGTGCCATTCTCCATGACAGCCAATTAGATATTGACACCATGCTCTAGAATCTCCAGAACTGTGAACTAAATAATCATCTTTTCTCATAAAGTACCTATCCTCAGGTACTTTGTTCTAGCAACAGAAAATGTATAAAGGCAGGTATTTTTCATTGTGTGTATGTGTGTGTGTGTGTATCATTAAACTCCTTCCACTGTTTTTCAAATACTATGATAGACTTGATAGTTTACATTCTATCAAGGATATGAAATTCACAGACTTACACACCTTACCATATCACTTTATACATGCTTCCAAATGGTGACAGTTACCCACTGTGAATGCCTATTATTCCCCTTATGTTCTAAAAGAAAACTAATGTCAACAAAGTGTCAATGAAAAAACAAAAGTGTTAGAGTATGGTAAAAACACAAATAGCACAATTCTGCACAAGATCAAATACTGTACAATCCTTTTCTGATAGAATGAGTTAAAAATATTTATACGTTCAATTTCTATCTAGAGATCCGAATTCATTTAACTACACACACATTAATAAAGGCATGGCCAGGAGTGGTGGCGCATGCTTGTAATCCCAGCACTTTGGGAGGCTGATTCAGGAGAATTGAGAGTTCAAAGCCAGCCTCAACAATGGCGAGGTACTAAGCAACTCAGTGAGACCCTGTCTCTAAATAAAACACAAAAATAGGGCTGAGGATGTGGTTCAGTGGTCGAATATCCCTGAGTTCAATCCCTGGTACCTCCCCCCACCAAAACAAAACAAAAACTAAAGGCATAGAGTACATGACATGAGATGGTTTTTGGAAAAGTGGGGAGAGTAGAAAAGTATTTGAAAACAAAAAATAATTTATTTAAACTTTTATTTATTTTTTAATAGATTCTAAAATAAAATAAAATTTACATTACTATATTTTCAATGCCTAAGTAAACATTAAGGATGCTACCATTTTGTGTAGAGTACTGAAAATTTTGACTCCTCTTAGAAATACTGCCATGACCAAATGAGGTAAGTCAATGTAAGTGACAACACATAGTTCTTTTGTCTCAGGCCTGTGGGTTTTACATTCCATATTATTTGGAATATTTAGTTAATTTATGTTGATGGTAATTACCCATAGGTTTGGAATTTACTATTCTGATTTTCTATTTGTTTTCCATGTATCTTATCTGTTTTTTTCTCATCTTATCTTATTTTGTTCCTTTTATAGTTTATTGGATATTTTTAGTAATTTCATTTGATCACTAGTATTGACATTTTAGCTATATATACTGCAGTATTTTATTATTTGTCATTCTAGGGTTTTCAAAACACATCTTTTACTTATCACAATCTATTGGAAAGTAACATTATATCACATCATTTATAATGTATAGATATTAAAACTTTTAATCCTTTGTGCTATACTTATGGAACATTTTTTCTTCATATACTATAAAAATCATTATTACTTTTGCTTTTAATAATTGATTATAAAGAAAATAAATATAAGTAATATTTTATATTATCTTTCATATTTATTATTTCTAGCACTTTTCATTGTTTTATGTGGGTCCATATGTCAATTAAGTATGACTTCTCTGTTGAATAAAAAGCATACTTAACATTTTCTGTATTTCAGCTCTGATGGTGAGTAATTTAGCTTTTCTTGGTCTAAAGTGTATTTCTTTCATGGAGAATAGAATTCTAAGATGAACCATTTTATTGTTTTGATTTTTAATGAGAATTTTTAAGAATATAAATTTGTTGTCATCTGGTATATACAGGTTCCAATGAGAAGTATACTGCCATTCATTTTTTGGCCCTTCTGTAAGTAAGATTTATTCTTTTCCTTTTGTTGCTTTGTGTCTGGGAAGCAGACTCACAAGAGAAGGATGGAGAGAGAGTGGGGACTTTTACCTCCACCCTGTGGTAGAAGCCCAGTTTCCCCTAGCAGTTTCCCTGGAGACCAGGCTAGGGCTGGATTTCTACTTTCCTCCTATATTATGAGATGCTCCTCCCCTCCCGTGGTGGTGATGACAGGCCTAGTGGAAGCCAGAATATTCACCATAATCCAGAAGTAACAAGGCAGGAATATCCGTAGGGTCTGCATGGAAGCAGTAAGAAGATACACTTTCCATTCACAGCCAGGATATTTAAATGAAGGCCAGGTGAGGGACCCAATTGCCCATCTCTGCCCAGAAATAAAAAAGAAGCCCAGAGCATGAACAGCGGCCGTATGGGAAAGTTGGATGCTACTACCATCTGACAACAGAAGGCAGACCAGTCCTTCTGTTCCCACTGGCAAGACAGAGAAGGCCATCTAAGGAGAGCTTTGTGATTCTGACTATCATGATGTAATATGCCAAATGTTCAGGATAAGAGGGAAGGTTTTCCTCACACCAAGAAATGAAAAACTCTCAAACGAGAAAGGTAACAGAAGCCAACACCATTATGAAAGAGATACAGAACATTGCTCATGGGCATCATGGATGCTGTATGTAATGGGGCTACAAGGAATGGCTGTGGATACACATATTAAGTGGATTGCCTCTGTTTATGTGCACCCTCCTTTGTGTCATTGGATTTCACTTGCAAAGTATAACTTCAGATAGATTCTTTATTTTGTACTTAGACCATATACACCTAATTGGGGTCAACTAAGAACTGTCCCCTATTGTACTATTATGAACTTTTCCACATAGTTCCTTAGAATGTTGTCGTAGCAAGTTAAAAAAGACTTTTAAAAGCAAATACGGTACTAGTAAATTAGAAAAAAGACTATTGGAAGCAGATAGTATTTCAGTAGCAGAATCATTTTAGGAAATTTTTTTTGTATAATCATATTTTGTTAGAAATTGCTGTAAGAAATTTCCATTAATATTACTTAAGTCCAAGTATGTAAAAGTTCATATTGAGAACATATTTGTGGCTAAAGGAACTCGAGTCTGTAATCATGATAAGAGTCATTTATTACAGTGCTCTAAAAAATAATTTATCCCTAGTATATACTTGATTTGAAACTGTTTTGATTCAGTGAAGATTATTGTTCAAAAACATAATTAACATATTTCAAAATAAACTCATGATAATGTTTACAGAATTTTTGAGATTTTTTTTAGTATATTCTCATTTACCTAACGTTTGCTTCAAATAAGAAAGCTTATAAAGGTCATGATAAAATATTCTGGAAAAAAATTGCAGGAATATTTTTATTGTGTTAAAATGGGGAAAAAGGCTATGAATATATGACAATAGAGAAGAAGAAAAATGTAATACCAAATCCAATTTATATAGAAATTAAGATTTTCAAAGGCCAACAATATTAGTAAAATATAAATCTAGGACACTAACATTATCTACTAGCTTCCAACTTACTATCCAATTACAAAAGTGTCATTTACCATCTGTCACATCCTTGCATGGGCATTTGTCTCTATGGTGAGTCACTGCAGGGAGTAATCAGTATCACCATTACTTTCTTTAATGAGGACCCTGTCTATGTGCAACCCTTCCCGACAGCTTGTGTTCCTATCATTCATTACGGTCAGGCTACCATCAAATGAATGGAGGCTGAAGCTCATGCAGCTATTTCTATTAGAATATGTTCTAAAATGCTAGCTTTTAATAAATAAACATACAAAGAACTGATCCTTTCTCTAGGCTTCCTCCAGTGGGTATTTTGCATAAATTTATTAGTATCATTGAAAATTTACAATTTTTCAAAAATTGCTATCCTAGGTTATATTTATGCTACCACTATGATGGTTATACACAAAATGATTGAGAAATGATTCATCATGAGTGTTGTTCAAATGAAATAGGTGGCTCTACACATCTAATATCCTCTTTCCAGCCATAGATAAACTTCCTGTAATTCAGTACTGAGCATCAAAGGCCTTTGTGAGTATATTTATGTCTTAGTCACCTTAACATCATTGTAACCAAAATACCTGACAAACTACCTGATATGAACAACTTACAGGAGAAAAAAATTATTTTGGCTGAGTCCATTTCTCTACGTCCAAAGTAAGGCAGAAGATCATGGCAGAAGGGCATGGTGGAGAAGCACTGCTCACAGCATGGTGTCCAAGAAGCAGAGAGAAAGAAGGGCTACATGCAGATGAACTCTTCCAGTACATGCCCCCCAGTGACCCCCCTCCTCCAGTCACACCCAACCAGCTTATAGTTACCACTTAATTGGTCCATTCAAACTAGGTTAGACTAATTAGATTATAATTCTTACATTTCAATCATTTCATCTCCCAATATTCCTGCATTAACACAGGAATTGTTGGGGCATAGCTCATATCCAAACCATAGCAACACATTTCAAGTGGGCTTTCTGAAGAGAACTCCAAAAAGGAGAGCAAACTACACATGCACTTAAAAAGACTGTGCTACTTCTATCTGTCTATTTATCTATCATCTATCTAATCTATTTGCCAATCTACAGGAAAAAAAAATGAATCTGAAATGATGCAAAGAAATATCTGTGTCTCTATCAGGTTTGTTGTTTCAACACACTTATTTTGTACAAAAGCAGAGTATACATTTAAACACATTCATCTGTGTTAAAAATGAGAGTGGTGTATTCCAGAATCTGTTCTGTGCGGGAGAAAAAGTAAATTTTAGATATAGTTCTAAAATTTGAAGATCTCACTTCAATTCTGCACTTTCCCTTTGTATGTTTTCTTTATCAGGCTTTTCACTTTTAGCAAAGTCCATCCTGTTATTTCCTCAGACTAGCAAGTCTGGAACTATAATCGACATGTTGCCTTATTGCCTTGCCATGCCTGCAGGAAAAAAAAATAAAAAAGACGAAAGAAGGAAAAGTGGGAAGTAGAGTTCAAATGAGGAGATCTAGGGTATAATTGTATAATTTACCATTTCAAGAGCTAGTAAAATAATCAGTCTTCCAATTCTGCCATCCAATGATAATATAAAATGTTTTTCTCCTTTCTAGACTTTAACAAAAAGGCCACATTATCTAATACCATAATAAATAATAGGAGCATGTATTATCAATAGGGAGGATTATCACTGAATCTTAAGGAGCCCTCAGGTGTACAACTGTGTAAACTCTTTTTATTAATTTTTTAAATTTATTTATTCTATTTAGGTATACATGATAGCAGAATATATTTTGATTCATTGTACAGTGTGACCCTGAGAAACATAAGATGTAGTTGGGGAGACAAGTGAATAAATATAAGGAAAAAAACATGCTATCAATACAGAAATAATCATACTAGTTCTGCTTGGAGGAACTGTCAAGCACTTCTTGGAAGTTACTAATGTTGTTTGGTAACTTAATGCATGAAAAAGCTTGGCTAGCTAGAAAATATTATTTATTAAAGTGCTTTTTGTTTAAACTGGAAAACAAATTTCTACATTGTGCCTGCTGCTTAAGTATCCTAGAGATGTAATTTTGTGTTAATTAGACACAGGTTTTTAATAATTAAAAAATAAGCATATTTGTAAAATTAGAAAATAGTGATATTATTTTAATATTTCTTTATATTGAATATTTAATGTCTATGAATTAGTCATTGGATTAATATTAAATAAGCATTAAATATTTAAAAATATCAAGTTTCAAGGAAAATTTACTTGAAAGGCTTCATCAATTTTAGGATACCCCAAATTAATTAATTCTATTGGGTTCAGATTATAAATAATATAGGTTAATCATCTCTGTAAATTAAAAAAAGAAAAAATACCTTCTGATAGAGGCTGTAATTAAAACACATCATTTAAATTTCTACTCTCTCTCTCTATTCTTTGTTTATATTAACATACATTGTTCAGAAAGCAGAATAGTTTGAGTATATATGCAAAAGGAAACAAACCTTTGGAAGTGTCTCTTGTAAAGAGTCAATAGGTGGATTTATAAAACTATCAGTTTAGAAGCTGTCAAATTTGCAAGAAAAATATATCAAAGAATTAATGTCAATTTTGTACGAAAATATCTAAGTGAAACTTCTGTCTAATATGGAAATTTTGGAATTTATACAAAAAAAAAAAAGGTAACTAAAATGTATCCAAAAGTTCCTGAGGCTAAGTACTAAGAAACACATTAAAACGTATTACTTACTAGGTTTAAGTTTGAATTCATATGGAATCAGTGGGCTCTGGGTAATTCTGGGCTAGGATTGGCTGATCTCAGCATGAATTCTCCATGCATCTGTGGTCAGATAGTAGTTTGGCTTGGGGCTGGTCCTTGTAGGATAAGTTCACTCACATGTCAGATGGTGGGCTGTCTCTGGGGATGGTTGAAGTTTCAATTGTCTTTCATCACCTGGCAGGTTGGACTTGCTTCATTCTCCTAGTGGATAGTGGCAAGAAAACCTTCCAGGAGAGTGCGCTGAAGTATGTGAGGCCTCTTGAAGCACAGGTTTCTTCTACAGCATTCTATTGGTCAAAATAAATCAGAGTCCAGCCTGAAATCAAGGTAGCAAAAGCAAACAAGTTCCATATCTAGATGTGAAAACACAAAAATCATATTGCAAATATGAGTGATTATAGGAAAGGGAGACATTGCAAACACTTTTTCAAATAATCTGCCATTTTATGCTTTTAAATATTTATAGCATTTTCTTTATCTTGCAATTTATGCTGAAATAAACAATGTATAAGTGTATGAATTATAGTAAATTCCAAAATCTTTTTTTTTTTTTTGGATACTGAGGATTGAACCCAGGGGCACTCAGCCACTGAGCCACATGCTCAGACCTATTTTTTATTTTATTTAGAGACACAGTCTCACTGAATTGCTTAGCAACTTGCTCTTTCTGAGGCTGGCTTTGAACTCTTGATCTTCTTGCCTCAGCCTCCAGAGCCGCTAGGATTACAGGGGTGCACCACTTCGCTAGGCTTAAAATCTGAAATCTCAAAAGTACTGTAATTCATCAAATGCAATAATAATTTTCTCTAAGAAATTAATATAACCTAGTATTGTGTAAATTTATTTTTGAAATGAGAGAATAACTTGCAAAGTATGAGAAACAAATATTATTATTATCAAGAGTTTAGGAATGACTGCAAAAAAAATCTCATGGAAAAGAGAAAGCTGCAAAATCATATATCTGGAAATTGCTTCTACAGAAAATTATACACTAGTAAAAGTGTAATAATTTCATAAATAATTAGAATAGCTACATACTTATAACTATAAACTTCTAAATTATATATTAGGAACATGGAAATGCATACCCTTGCATAACATTATTTTCTAGTTAAGTTAGATAAAAACTAAACTTTATCAAGACACAAAGTATAGCCACTCCATTGTTTTTATTCATGACTAGGAATGGAAAACTAAATAGTATGTGTTTGAAAGTGAGGAAGAAGTTGTTATTCCCTTCTTGCTGATTTTCTTTATTGAATAATACAAATGGACACACATACACACAAATTGCTGTATTGTAAGCAATTAGATACATGCTTCTTATTTTATGTAATAAATATTATTAGAATGTTAATAGGTGAGTTTCAATCATAATTCTACCAAAAATAGTAGTTCGTTTTTGCCAGGCATGCTACTCACAGTTTTACCTTAAGATGAGGAATGTTATCATCCACCTTTTTTTTGGGGGGGGAGGTAACAGAGATTGAACTTAAGGCCACTCAACCACTGAGCCACATCCTTAGCCCTTTCTGTGTTTTATTTAGACACAAGTTCTCAGTAAGTTGTTTAGTGCTTGCTTTTTGCTAAGGCTGGCCTTGAACTCCAATCCTCCCATGAGCTGCTGGGATTACAGGTTTTTGCAACTGTACTCAGTTCATCCACATTTTATACAAGAGTAAATCAAGTCTTAGAGAAGTATAAATATTTTTCAAAAATCACGTGGTTAATAAAAAGTAATGCAAGGTTTTGAACTTTATCAATTTTATCCATAAAACTACTTTAACTCCTTAAATTTTATAACTGCTTTTGAATATGATAGAGTAACACTGGGGTAAAATATTTTTGGTTGTTGGTTTTATTTTCAATCATTTTTTCATGAGGAAAATGACTTGAGCTGCCCAAAATCAATTATTTGAAATATTGGTTTAGGCTTACTTATCTTCAAATTTGGCACAATAAAAGATGAAAATGAATTATAAAACTGGGTATACATAAAATTAATGTCTGTATTGTCAGTAGGCATATAAATCAGCATATTGTGAAGGAAGTTTGGAATTAACAATTTGTCCTTTTATTTTTCTTTACTCCTTTACAAAAATCTTGTGCCTAGATGCTATATTTAGCCTTGTTTTTCCTGACCTACTTTTAAACCTAATGGATTATCATTTTTGGCTAGTGTGTCTTGTATTTATTTTACCAACTTTAATTAAAATAAAAAAATTAATTTTATATATTTTTGCTTATAAAATTTATTTCTTGTTTTAAGTCTATACACTCTAGATACAGCTTCAAGTTAATTTAGGTTTTGAAACAGCCTAATTTATCTCATGTATATTAAATATAATACTAAAAAGTGAATATATAGGTCTTTTTCTGTTGTCTGTTGTTTCTGTTGATTATCATATAGTGTAGTTTCAAAGTCTAATGATCTTTGACTTTGTGCTGGACACTATGACTCAAAAATTATTTGTGGGAGTAAGTTAACACATAAAATTAAGATATATTCCTCCAAAAATAATTTATATTTGTTTCTACAAAGTTACTAAAGACACTACCAATATAGGAACATATACATGAAATATAAACTTGATATCAGAAATTCAGTCCAGAACTCTCATATTGTGAGGGATTTTTACTTATTCATTGTTATAATAAGGGCTTAGTCTTTAGTTGTCTAAGCTTACTATGGAGATGTTCTCCTGCTAGACTCCTCACTTCCAAAAGTCCTAGTATAATATCTCAATTATATTTATCCTAAAGTCATCCATCTACAGGTTTTAATTTTTTATAATATTGAAAGGGCTTTGGGGGAAGAAGTGGTACTTATGCTTGTTCCAGTGTTCCCTTCACTTTGCACTGTTTACTGTTTTTGACATTACATCCACATATTTCAGATTTAAAAAAATAGCTTATCAAATATTTCTGGTTGTTGGATTTATTTTCAGTCATTTTTAGTTAGGAAAATGACTTGAATTAACTCTATATTATTTCTGTAAATTGGAAATGTCTGCACATACACATTGATAGATTATTGAAAGGAAAATAAGATTAAAATTCTAAAATATCTGAAAGTGAGGAATGGGACTACTATTAAAGTAAATGTGCTGCACACCTGTAATCCCAGTGACTCAAGAGGCTGGAGAGTAGGATCAAAGTTTGAGGGTAGTCTAAACAACTTAGTGAATCCCTAAGCAACCAAAGTAAAAAATACAAAGCTCTAGGAATGTGACTCCATTGGTTAAGCATCCTGGGTTCAATCTCCTGTATACTCCCCAAAAGAAATAGAAATAAAAAAGAAGAAAAGAAAACGGCAAGTATGGTAAAAATGGTAAAGAGAGTAGAAGGAGAGAGGGAAAGAAAAGGTATAGCAGAAAGAAATTGATCAAATTGTTATATGCATGTACAAATAGGGCATAATTAATCCACTATTGTGTGTGATTGCAATATAACAATAAAAGTAAATAAATTTTTAAGAAAAGGGAATGGAGTTTTGATACTAGCTATATAAGACAATGGTTTTAATAATTAATTTCATTTATACTTTGGAAAAATTCTCCTTCAATTTAAATTTTAATAGAAGCTATTAAATGTCTTCTTTTGAAAATGTATCTAATGTTCCTCTTGAAGGTAATTAATTTTGCTTAAATTAATCACATGTCTTAGAAGTTTATTCATAATTACTTGAGAAAATAAATATTTCATTCATATGTGAACAACAGAATCTTTTTTTGGGGTGGGTACTGGAGATTGAATTCAGGGGCACTGGACCACTGAGCCACATCCCCAGCCCTATTTTGTGTTTTATGTAGAGACAGGGTCTCACTGAGTTGCTTAGCACCTCGCCATTGCTAAGGCTGGGTTTGAACTTGCAATTCTCCTGTCTCAGCCTCCCTAAGTGCTGGGATTACAGGCTTGCGCCACCGTGCCTGGCTAACAACAGAATCTTTTATTTATAATATACACAAGTTTAAATTGGGTGAATTTGGGGCCTGGTTTTAAGTCTAAGAATAATGAATACTACTTTGGCATAAAAATAAAGAATAGGATGAGAAAAAGGCCTATGAGCTAATTGGTCGTAAAAAACATCATTTGTTCCTTATTTTAGTTTTTGCGTGTATTTGGAGAGTCCTATAAGATATTGATAAAAAGAAACATTAAAGAGAGTTTAAATAATATTAGATATATAAATATAAAATATATTTTTTAAAAATTCTCTTTTTGACAACTCTTATTTTTTGTTGTTCTTTTGTGTTTATTTTTGATATCAGGGATTGAACCCAGGGGTGCTCAACAATGGAGCTATATCCATAGCCCATTTCAATTTTTTTTTTTTTAAATTTTGAGACAGAGTATTGCTCAGTTGCTTGGGCCTTGCTAACTTACTGAGGTTGGCTTTAAACTAGCAATCTTCCTGCCTCAGCCTCTTGAGCAACTGGGATTACAGGTGTGCCTCACCATGCCATGTGCAACTCTTTTGATTTTAAAGGTTGATAATAGTAAGATGGTATTTTTTTTAAAATAAGTTTTCCTTCTCTAAATAGTAGAAATAGATTAAATGTGGCATACCCATTCTGATTTATCAATTAGTCTTTTTAAAAAAATATTTTTGTAGTTGTTGATGGACCTTTATTTTATTTATTTATATGTGGTGCTGAGAATCGAACCAAGTGCCTCATACGTGCTAGGCAAGCGCTCTGCCACTGAGCTACAACTCCAGCCCCTCAATTAGTCTTTTATATATACAGTTTAAAAGGGATTAATGCCATTTGGCAAACCTAAGAAATAATTGCAGTGAAGTAGCAACATTAAACCTCTCCACCATCGCAGTGATGGAGTCCTGCATGTACCCTGGCAGCACAGCGCTGATATTAGCAAAACAAAACAAAATCAGGGAGACTTTACTACAACAGAAGTAATTGAGATTGAAACTTACTTTTGTTTTCAAAGTTGATGCTATTATCATTTCAGAATGTTTTTGCCATTCTACAAAATCTGGACTGGTCACACATTGTGTTCAATTTAATATTGACATTTAATCATGTTCCTATTAGTATTTAAAATAGAGTCAATACACGGTTGGTTTGCTTTATGATGAACACAGCTGCTTGTTCCCTGTGGTCCTTGAGTATAGAGAGAAAGCCACATGGAGAAATTTCTAGAAGAGAAACATAAAATTCTAAAGTTCTCCTTTCTTTGACCTTGTTTCATTGACATCAAAGAATAATCCTCAGTGGTTTTACACCATTCACTGAAGTATTTTAGAATTGAGTTTCAGGTCATTGCTTTTGGTGGAAGCACAAGATAGCAAGGCTAAAGAAATGAGGAGGTAATATTGGGAAGAATTCGTTGGAATAGGAACCCAACCTGGAGAAGCTATGAAAGTCTTCTTGAAAATACAGGGAACCAGGTATAGAATTCATTATTGCATAGTTGCAAATAATACTGAATCTCGAGCTAACTACCTCTTTTTGAATCTTCGTCTTGTATTATCTACCTATTCTGTGATGAGCACACACTTAACCTGTTTTTAGTTTCTTCATCAGCATAATAATAATAATACTTAATTCAGAGTTTACTTGTTATATGTTTGTTTATTTACAACAGTGTCCAAAATATAGTAGATGCTCAATAAATGTCAGGTATATACAAGAGGAAAAGATCCATAAGTAGAAAACATTGTCATAGTTCCATGGTCTTTGTGTGCCATGCACCATATAAATTCCTTTGGCCCATTATCTTTTACTTAAGGTGAGTTCGGGTATATTTTTATTTAAATGACATAGTTGGGTTATAATATTACCAAACAGTTCAACATTACTATTAGGGTATGGTTTGAGGATCTGCTTTTAAAATGGATCAAGATCTTTTAATTATTCTGCTTTTATAATTTCTGTATTCCAAAATATAGAAAATATGTGAATTTCTATAATTGAAATAATTCAAGTAATAATCAACCTACAATTAAACTGAAACAAAGTTTCCTAAACACATATAAATGTTCCAAGTTAAAATAATTAACAATAATCTTATTGGGATATACTTTGTGACTCTAATAACCAAAGAACTGTTTCATAAAATGAGTTAAATGTAAGGTGTCTGAGATATTGATTGTTCTATATCAGATTTACTTTTCATATAATCTCTTTAAAACAGATTCTTAAATTTCAGTTAAGAGATAAGCTAACTTTAATGAGTCAAAATATTTTAAGAGGTGCCTGAAAATTCTTTTTTTTAATTTAATTTAATTTAATTTTTTTTCCAAATTTTATTATTGTTATTATTTTTTTTTAGAGGGTAACATTGCATTTTTCTGGTTGTATGTGATACAGAATCACAACATACATGCAGTAATACATAAAGCTAGAGCTACAATGTCTATCATATTCCACCACCTTTACTGTCCCCATACTCCCTCCCCCCTTACACTCCTGTGAACAGAATTCCTCCATTGTTCCCATGTCCTTCCTCACATTATGGATCAGCATCCACTTATCAATGAGTACATTTGGCATTTAGTTTTCTGAGATTGGCTTACTTCACTTAGTATGATATTCTCCAACTCCATCCATTTACCTGAAAATGCCATAATTTTATTCTCTTTTATTGCTGAGTAATATTCCATTGTGTATATATACCACAGCATCTTTATCCATTCATCTATCGAAGGGCATCTAGGTTGGTTTCACAGTTTAGCTATTGTGAATTGAGCTGCCATAAACATTGAAGTGGCTGTGTCACTGTATATGCTATTTTTAAGTCTTCTGGTTATAGACCAAGGAGAGGGATAGCAGGCTCAAATGGTGGTTCCATTCCAAGTTTTCTAAGGAATCTCCATACTGCTTTCCAGATTGGTTGCACCAATTTGCAGTTCCACCAGCAAGGTATGAGCGTGCCTTTTTCCCCACAACCTCGCCAACACTTATTGTTGTTTGTATTCTTGATAATTGCTATTCTGACTGGTGTGAGATGAAATCTTAGGGTAGTTTTGATTTGCATTTCTCTGATTGCTAGAGATGTTGAACATTTTTTCATATGTCTGTTGATCGATTGTATATCTTCTTCTGTGAAGTTTGTGTTCAGCTCTTTGGCCCATTTATTGATTGGGTTGTTAGTTTTTTTGGTGTTAAGCTTTTTGAGTTCCTTATATATCCTGGAGATTAGTGCTCTATCGGATGTGTGTGTGGCAAAGATTTGTTCCCAGAATGTCGGCTCTCTGTTCACTTCATTGATTATTTATTTTGCTGAGAAGAAGCTTTTTAGTTTGAATCTATCCCATTTGTTGATTCTTGATTTTACTTCTTGTGCTATAGGAGTCTTGTTAAGGAAGTATGGTCCTAATCCGACATGATGAAGATCTGGGCCTATTTTTTCTTCTATTAGGCGTTGGGTCTCTGGTCTGATTCCCAGGTCCTTGATCCACTTTGAGTTGAATTTTGTGCATGGTGAGAGACAGGGGTTTAGTTTCATTTTGCTGCATATGGATTTTCAGTTTTCCCAGCACCATTTGTTGAAGAGGCTGTCTTTTCTCCAGTGTATGTGTTTGGCTCCTTTATCTAGTATAAGGTAACTGTTTGTAAGTGGCTTCGTCTCTGTGTCTTCTATTCTATACCATTGGTCTACATGTCTATTGTATATCCATAAAGGGCTGAAGAACTGATGTAATTGTACACATAAAATTTGTAGGTGAAGAACTGATTCTCTGAATCCCAAGCTCTTTAAGTTATATAGGTACATTTCAATGTCAGCCTTACATCTTTAATCCTGTTTCTATCCAGCATCTTTTCCCTGTAACTTTATTTGCTGTGATCCTCATGGACTGGATTATATTCTCCATCTTTTGATATGAGGCTCAGGCATGTGTTTTGCTTGATTGGGTCAATGGTTTGCAACCAGATATGATGCACACTGGGAATTGTACCCTCGAGAGTATGCTATCTCCAGAATCCTGTGTCTGAGGATGATGAGAGATACATGGAGCACAGCTGAGTCTTCCAATCACCCTATTTGAGCCCCTTATGCCAGTAGATGATCTGTGCATTCCCAGCCTTATGTGTGTCAGTTGCCTGACCCTCAGCTATCCTAGACATGTGAGTATATTATATGCCACTAAGATTTTGTGACGATTGAGAAGCATTACTACAGTAACACCCAACTGATACATTATGGCCAAATTCCCATATTATTCAAGTATTTTCTTTATTCAGATCTGGCATACTGAAGTAATTTAGTAAAATGAGTTCTCCAAATTCACCCGAGGAATATAAATAAGCATGCAAACTTATACAAACATGGAGAAAATAATATAAAATTCAGAAAGATTTATGTTGTTGAAGAGGTAATTTCATTGATTGACTCTTCTGGGTACTGCAAATTATAGTATGTAAGGCTCAAGAAGTAGTTTTTGGAAATGACAAAGACATACACAAAGTGATTTTTAACGTGTATATTATCACTGATATAATTTACATATTTTGATACTAAACAAAAAGTCATACTTCAAATTTTACTTATATATATAAGAATCAAAGAATTATGATCAAATTTAATAAAAAATTGCAATGTACACCTGTAATTTTATCTGAATCAAGAGTTTGGATTTCAACATGTACCTTTACCTAGTGTTTTATCAAGGACACACAGACACTTTTCCATACTACATTAAACTTCAAACACTGCTTTTATTATTATTTATTCAGAGCACATCATGCATTTAGAAATGAAAGTTACCTATCAAATGTGATTTAGAAACTGGAACATGCCTAGAACCACTCCTGAGCATCTCTCTCACTGTCTCACTGTGAGGCTTGCAATTACCTCATTAGCATCATTCCTTTGGGTGAAAGGACTTCCTTGCCAAAATTTCTGTGGGAAGAAACATCTTAAGGTAGTCCCTCTTTGCATATTAACGGACATTGCTTCATCTCCAGGTATGGTAAATAAAATAATGGTCTTCCAAAGTTGTCCATATCGAAACCCCTAGAACCTGTGATTCTATCATAGGGCAAAGGAGATTGGACAGCTGAAGAATTAAGGGTCCTTGCCAGCTTACCTCAAGAGAGAGAGAGGATCCTACTTGACTTGTCTAGACCCAATATAAACACAAGGGCCCTTAAATGTGGTATGAAAGGCAGAAGAATCTGGTTCAGAGCAGGGCAATGGAAAAAGAACCAGTTATTGGTGGCTTTAAGGAGAGAAGGGGCCTGAGCCAATGAAAGTTAGGTGGAATCTAGCAGCTAGACAAGCCAACACAGATTCTTTCCTACAGTGTCCAGAAAGGAATACAGCTCTACAGACACCTTGATCCCAGCCCAGTAAAGATCCATTTCTGTATTCTAACCTCCAGAACTACAAAATAATAAATTTGCATTGTGTCAGGTAAATAAGGTTGTGCTAATTGGTTTTAGCAGCATCAGGAAACTAGTATCCCTGCGTAGAGAAGAAAAAGCCTGGAGGAGGCAGTTCAAGGACTGTCAGTGGAGTTACATGGGAGGGTCAGTGACATTGGGAGAAACAGGAGAAAGCAACAACAAAATCCTCTATGCTATGCCTGCCCTCAAGCAATTTCAGAAAGGGTTTTAGGGTGTCTTTAGGTAGCTATTTCATATTGTAGCTCTTGGAAGATGAAAACAGAGAGAAAATGACTGTTCTGAAAGGGTAGGAAGTATGACTGGATGAGATGAAAAGACATCAGAATGGAATTATACAGACTATGCAGTTCCCACAGGTAGAACTGAATTATGTGCACACTTATTACACACAGAAGCAGACATGTGCACCCACATCTATAGGACTTTAAATGTACTGGTGATTCAATCTGTTCTTTAAAAATTGAGAAAGTCTACAATATGCTTTTAAAATCCAACAAAGACAGTGGAATCTAAAGAGCATATTTATCTAGCATCACAAGATAGCTCAAATCAAAAATAACTCTGAAAGATAGGCATAATTATGCTTCCTATCATTTATGTTAAAAATTCTGAGTTTGACAAATGGAAGGACTTTTCCAAGATTGCAGAATAAGTACCCCAGAATGAGGTTTCAAGTCCAGGTTTGGACAAAGCCCTTGCTCATTATTGAAAACTTTATATTCCCAAAATGTCTGTAGGCAGAAATTAATGGGCCTGGGAATTTTTATGAGAAATGATGTCTTTATTTTTACTAATATGTAATTGAAATTTTGTATTTTTCTTTTAATGAATCAAGACAAAGAATTTTACAGTACTATTATGAACACTTGAAATTTGTCACCAGTACAAATTACAGATATTTTCATATCACTTGCACTTATTGTTGTCATCTCAAATATGGATTACCAAATACTAACAAAATTTTCAGAGATAAGGATCCCTCTGTTTATTCCATTGATTATTAGAGATTTATATATGCCATTATATCAGATAGAAGTGTTGAAATTCTATTTTAATAAACATAACTGCTTTCACAATTTTTATATTAGCTTATGCATACATTGATGATATTTTTAATTTTTAATTATTATTAACATTTTTCTGAGAGTGCTCATTGTTCTCCACCAGGCTATTCAAAGAATCCATAGCAAAATATAAAAAGATCAGAGCCCTACTCACCAAGCTGCCTTTCCAGCATGTTACTTGATTATTACCAAGCTGTTACATTACACTAAATATTTTTTTTTGCTACTTAGTTCCTTACATTAAAAATAAAAGTGTTTCAATTTAAGAAATTCTGAAAAGTAGCCTTTGATCTATTCAGACAATGTTTGTTTTGCTTTAGTTTGTTCAAATGTACTATGCATTATTATATACACAAATAAAAAATAAATAAATATGTATCTCATAAAAGATATTAAATAAGATTCTCCAGATTTATTTCTGTGATCTTAATAAATATACTTCATCACTGTGCATGGAGCATTGTAAAAATATGAAAGAAGACACATGGTAATAAATCACTTCTACATCAGAGATAAAATAAATACATTCCAGATGAAATGTTAAGATTATTGATATTTGGAAGATAGACATTTTCTTAGATATCTAATGACATTGTAATCTCTTTTATTTTCTCCAAAATTGGTAAAATGAGCAAATAAATTCCTTGATTTTTACATTATTAACTAATTTTCATCAAATGCAGAATGATAATGGACCTAAAGTCATATAATAACCAATCAACCTCACTTCAGAAAGAATATTTATTTGCTCTGCTTAAAAGTCCATTTACTATATAACCTCATGCCAAAGAGCCCTGATAGATCTTATAATTCAGAGAGATACTGATTACTCTTCATCCTCAATACATATGTAAAATAGATTAAGCATTTTTATTTTCCTTTGGAAAGCTGTGATCTCTGTGATACTGATCAGAAATGTTATTTGGAGTATTTTTTCAGTAATTCCCTTCGTTCCCAATGTCCACATTTTAAGAAGACTGGAGAAAATGAAAGGACCCAATGAAAATAGAAAATGATTGAAGAAAATATGAATTAAGAACAAAATTTAAAGAAAGTAGAGTTAGTCCAGCATAAAAAATGCTGAAAGAAAAATAACTCTTTTCAAATAGGCAAAAAACGTTTTTATATGAATACTAATCAACTCATTTTAATAAAAATGTATCTGCAATAGTTCTGTTTTTGTATTAATATATACAATAAATCGGGGTAATTTACTTCTCATTGCTTTCCCCAAATTTTAGCAAGTTTTATAAATAGATACATTAATGCTGATCTTTCAAATTACTGCAGAAAATGAATGCAAGGTACTTTGCAGAAGAAAGGACTGAAAATATTGATTTTTATCACTAGGATGAGTTTGACTACACCTCAGATCAACTTGGCATAAGTAATGATACTACTTCCTTTTCTCACATAACCAGAATTCAGAGTGGCCACAAAGTTTCTGAATTCAGGGCACAGAGTTTTAGTCCAGAACCTAGTTTCTTCTCATCTCTCTGTTCTGCTGTGCTTAGCTTCTTCAAATATCAGCAGATGGCTGCTCTATTTCCAGGCATCACAGTCCAATGCTTCTTTAAAATGTTTTTTTCAGCAGCAGAAGAGGAACTATGTCTCTGAGTGTCCTTCAGATCCAAGAAGGCTTTCAAACATGGCAACTATTTTTCACTGGTCAGAAGGACATTGTTTGCCCCCATTAAGTCAATCAGAAAGAAGGAATTTGCAATTCATGTTATTGAATCTTACTTATGACTTGCCTCCCATAAAAGTTGTACAGTGAAGAATAGGCTCATTAAGATTTTTGCCTCTCTAGTAGAAAAGAGGAAAATAGAGTTATGATACTGAAAATGTTTATGAACAACAAATATGAGAAAATTAATAGCTACAAGTCATACCTTTCTTCCTGCCTACTATAATAGGCATTTTCATACATTTATATTGTATTAGGTATTATAAGTAATTTAGAGATGATTTATGAAGATGTGCTAGGTCAAATACTATACCATTTTACATAAGGGACTTGAGCATCCATGAATTTTATTATTCACAGAGGCAGCTGGAGCCAATCCCCTAATACATTAAGAATTGTCTATATTTTGTAAAGTTGTTTTAGCTTTTGGAAGCAAAAAAAAAAAATAGTGTCAAATAATCTTTGCTTCATAATTTTGCACAATTTGATAAGCACTACAATTTCAAAAGTATTTTGATCCTGGACTGATTTTATCTTCTTCTGAAAGCATTTTCCTTTTGCTTGTACCAGGAGATTTGTGATATGAGCTCTCTAGAATACTCTTCCTCCAGTTTCAGTAATTTTGATTACTTATATCTAAAACATTTTCTCTGTGGGCATTTGTGTTCTTTCTCATTTTACTTAATTTCTAGGGTTCAGGTCTGCCTGCTTGCTCTCAGAAGGATGAAGCCCTCAGACATTTAATGCCTCACTCTGGCCCATGTAAGTACCTATGGGTCAGAGGCAGCAGCAAGTCCAATCTTTACATACTTCAAATGTCTTGATTTTATCTTTAGCAGTTCCTCCCTCTGTCTAATACTTTGTGTCTCAATCAGTAAAAAGTTTTCTGACAAGGATGGTTTAGGATAAGCACCAAAGTTACAGACAACAAAAAGATAATGAAAAAGAATGCAAATTAAATCCACAAAGTGATGCTGCCACATTTTACCCTGAATTGTTAAAAGAGAGATGTGATACAATGGAGACCCACTTACAATTCCATTGATATAACTGTGCTGGAAAACAGCTTGCAGATTTACATTTTCTACCCTTGGCCATACTTATATTCTATGACCTAGCAAATCCACTCCTAAGTATACTCAGTATAGATACTTCTATATACAAACACACATTAACGACTCTCTCCAATACAACACTGAACTAATACCAAGCTATAAAATATATCCATATTGTATAACTCCATTCACTTTAGTTTTTCAGGACACTTGTTTAAGAAAACATGGGTTTACGTATGTTATTACTAGTATTGTCTTTGACATATCCTATCAAGTGTACATTTCTGTATAATGTTTTATTAGATGTGTGTTTCTATATGTTCCACCTATCACAATAAAAAATATGAAAATATATGGGAAGCCATCCAAAAAAATAAAATTAATGAAATTAAATCAGAGTAGTTTTGGGTTATAATCAAGGAATGTCATATCACAATAGAAGCTTGAAGCTCATAAAATCAATGCTCCCTATCATCCTGAAAATTATATACTTTCTAGTCAGTATCCATTCTTCATCATTGAAGCAATCATAAAGAAATGTATTTTGCATTTGATCTGATTCACTTCAGGATTGTTTAAATAATTTTGATCCAAACTTTGTATATATTCTAGGAAAAAATGATTTTCTTACTATAAAATGATATTATATCTTATTAGACATTTCCTATTTTAATTTTCTTTTTCAGTGATTGCATAGCCAATAACTGGATTTTTATTTCATTGGCTAGAAGAGGTTCTTTTAGCTATGGATTATGGATTTGACATTGTTCCTATATATGTTTAATAACTCCTGCCAGTATTTCTTTCTGTTCCTCATCTTGAAAAGTTTTGGCTGCACAAATGAGTATGTGCCAACATTGATTTTTCTCTGTTATCTTAAAAGGATTTGTTTTCTCATGTGTCCTTTGTGCTTATAACATTTGTTTATTCCCAGCTAGAATGAAAGCAACTTTGCTTTACTTGGCATTCAGCTATATTAATGGAAAGTAGAACAATAGTGGAAGAAAAATAGGCCCAGGGGACTCAGTAAAGACTCAGAATAGGATGGAGAGATGACTGAATACTACATATGGCCTGCTTAGGGAATCACTTGAGAAGATGATGCCTCCTGCCATTTGGAGTTTTCTTGGGAGATCCCCATCAATCTCTCACAAAGGGAACCCTAGCAGAAAGAAGGATACCTAAATCCTGACTAGTTAATGAGCTCTGCAAACTTTACTGAGGGCCATTGTGACTAAGACCTTAGAGAGAGAAGGTTTGGGGGATTATTGACAACTAGAGTGGAGGTGTGTTGCTTTGATTGGTGGGGTGAAGGGCCACGTGGCTTCTCGACAAGTTGGTCCAGAGAGATGGAGAAAGGGTCCCCGGGTTAGATGATATGGAGTACCTCTGGACGGTGGTGATTCACAGAGCCAATCTCCCCAGGCCCCGGGGTGTAGGGAAAAATTTGCTTCACCCCAGCAAGACGCAGAAATACCCAGGACAAAAGGGGATACAGCCAGGGTGAGGAGAAGCAAAGAACACCACTTTATTCTAGAAACTACAGATGCTTAAATGCACTCTTGGACCAATCAGATCCAAAGGTCACAAACAAAGAGGTGCTCTTTGGCAAGAGCACAGTCTATTAGCATAGAATGGGGAAGGATGGAAAGGAGGGGTTGGAAGGTATGGAGATGCTCCTACAGAGGTGGTATAGGGGGATGACAGAAAGTCTGAGACTATACTTAGATGACATTGACTTGAAATTTCACAAAATTTGATCTTCAATTGCATTAAAATAATAAATAGAGCAAAAGCTGTGGAAGAACATTGCAAATGTGAATGTGTGCTCCTCTGACCTAGTAAATTGGTCTGCCCAGGTAGCCATATTCAGTAGCTTCAATGACAGAAATTTACTTTCTCAGATATGAGGCTGAAAGTCCAAGGTCAGGGTAGTGGCAGGTGTGGTTTCTGGTGAAGCCTCTTTCTTTGGCAATTAGATGATCACCTTTCTGGAGGTGTGCTCACAATGCCTTTCCTCTGTGTACACAATTCCGTTCCTATGTGATTGGGAACTTACCCATAAGACCTCATTTAAGCTTAATTACCTCTTCAATCACCTTATCTCCAAATATAGTCACCTTATCTCCAAATGTAGTCACCTTAGATTAGATCTTCAACATCAGAATTTTGAGAGATTCAAAATTCAATGAATGTATCTAGGAAGGAATGAGAATTTTCCCCTAGACATTTGATATACTTTTGAATGATGGTCAGTATGTTTACCTTTAATAAATGCAGAATCTTTAATATGGAATGTTCACATTTTTTGTGAAACTAAAAATATTTCTCAAGCAGTTACTCCAGCAAATAAAAAGAAAAAGATAATTTGACATCAACTGGTTATTAACAGAGGATTGTCTCAGGTCTTCTTCCTCCAAACAGAGCTCAGGGAAAAATTAGATGCAACACATAAGTATTTCTCTCCAAGACTTGAATGACAGTTTTATGATGTGACTCAGCTGCAGTCAATAAACTGTGGTTTACCGCAATATTACTGACTTTCTTCTCTCTTTTATTCCTGGCTCTATAATCTCTGAGCATGACAACTACTGATCATATTCTCAGTGCAATCAAACTTGGCATTTTACTAAAGGCCAAATAGTTTAAAATATACTGTGCTTTATTGTAGAATTTTGAAGCTGATATTAAAAATGAACAAATCAGAACTCTGCTGAAATACTGTAAGGTAGTTCTGTGGAAAGCATAATTATAAATCTCAAAATGTTCTTCATAAGTCATAATCGCCAGGAAGGCATGTAAAATAGTGTGATATGGATATGTAAAGTGTTATTTTATTTTATGTCCAGTAGCCTAACCTTTACTGTCAAATTTTTTCTTTAATAAATATCGAGTCCTTATTATGTGCCAGATACATTGTAGACACTGGATCCAAAAAAAGTAAACAAGTTATTTTAATTTATGACACTTACCTTTTGGTGTTTTGAATAATGACTGAAAATACTGATTGGTAACATGGAAAAATAAATTAAATTCTAGGATCTTTAAAGAATCTGACACAAATGAAATATGGCATGAAAGCAGATAAAGAGAAATGACTTAGGCAATAATTTAGACATTGTACAATCAAGTGCATCTGTACTAAATATGAATAAAATTTTGTTTATCTAAGCCAACATGATATGTATAAATCAGACATACTGTACATAAACAGAAATGGACTATAGTTTCAGAATTTACAGTTGAATGAGCCCACAGTGACAGTCTACTTCAACCTTTATGAAGTAAAAATTCTTTATCATTCTGTAGAGCAGATCATTCACACCTTCTTGAAAGTATTCAAACTCATAATTAACTCATACTCTCCTGGGGAAAATTATTTGAAGTTGTTTTTAAAACATTATGTAAAAATTTTTAAGATTATAAAATAAATGCTAAAATTTAAGATGGTATTAAAATGATGAGATAATGAATTTTATGAGGAAAAATATTATCTATAGTCATTCTAGAGAAAATTAAGATCCTCTTGTAAAGCATATCCATGATATGCTTATATACATATAAGAATTCAGATTTTTATAAAATTTTAATGATGTTTTTATGTATTATAAATCCCTTTATCCTTTATAAAATATTGAGAACTTCCTGGACTATCAAAGGTAAAATTGATAAGAATTTTGAATTGCTTATGATTCCTTTTTAAAACAAAACACATGAATCAACCAAGTTCTTAAAAAAATAACTTGGGGGGCTGGGATTGTGGCTCAGTGGTAGAGCGCTTGCCTCGCATGCGTGAGGCCCTGGGTTCGATCCTCAGCACCACATACAAAGCAATAAAATAAAGACATTGTGTCCATTTACAAAAAAAAAAAAAAAAATTAAAAAAAAAATAACTTGGTATAACAATGAATATTTATCTGGTCACTTTCATTCATGCCATTGCATATTTTGGCTAATATTTTCATTTTATTAGTTTTTGGAAGCAGAGTTATTGAGATACTAAATTTGAAGTTTTATTACTGATTAACATTATCAAGGTTTTCCCTGGAAATGTGCTAGTTTTAAACCTTTAGATATTATATTAAATTATATTTTTTCACATCCTAAAATATATGAAGGTTTAACTATCTTAATTGACAATTAGATGGATAAAATATTTAATTAAAATCTGCAATTTTCTTTCATTAATACAAATTTTAATGATTTTTAATTTTTTTCTCTTTTAGGCAAAATGTCATTTATATGCTACATCAAATATCTTATTTTTATGTGATTAATCTGACTGTCCTAAACCATTTTATTTGTTGTTTTAGAATACACCTTAATATATGCTAGGGCAAACCTTGCTATTTTTTCAATATAAGAATTTTACTTGCTTCTTCTTTAAAATTACTGTATGAACAATGAAATTATTTGTCAGATTAAAATAAATTTATGTATTTGAAGGCAATCAACACCTGCATAGAATCAAATTTTCTTTCTGACAGTTTGGTATTTGTCTTAAATATTTAATTTATCAAAGATAAATTGCAGGAGAAATTAGAACAAACTCAGCTCATCAAGGTACATTGGAAAGAAAACAATGATTTGGAGGCAGTGGTTTGAAGTGCTAAAGGACTTAACTTTGATAGAAGATATTAAAATATATTAAAAATGATAAATTTAAAGTCATAAAGTTTTTAAGTACATAACAAGGCCCTTTGTGTTATTTTGTGGGTCTCTTTGTGTGTATGTGTGTGCATGACCAATGCAATAGCTAATCTAATGAAAATTATTAGACGACTATTATCCTTGAAGAGACAAAACCAACGCCATTTTAGTTAGGGCCTTTGTTCCCATGGCCTAGCCCCCACCCAGTTCCTGAAAAAACCATAAACTGTTCTCTGGCACCAGCAAGCTTTTCCTCAAAATGGGGCCAACCAATTAAAAACAAAAAAAGATGGCCCTATAGTAACCACACCTATCAGCTTGAAGGTCAGCTAAACACACTTACCTTACACCCAATCATACAATGACAAGACTGGAATTCCCTTACATGTGCTTTCCTTACCCAATCATGTAATGCCAAGGCATGTAATCCCCAGCTTGCTGTTGTAACCCATAAAAATCTCCTCTCCCCTAGACTCAGGGAGGCACTTCCCTGTGCAGCCCCTGCTCAGGCTTGTAAATAAAGACCCTTTTGTGATTGCATCAGAATCAGACTCCTGGTGGTCTCTGGTGGACTCATGAATTTGGGCATAACAATCCTAATGGCAAAGATTCATACAAACTTGACGACTAAGTTATAACTTCCAAATATACAGGTAAAATAAAGAGTGATGAGCTGAAAATTTAACATCAATTGTATTCTAGCTTTTGATTTGTAAATCAAAGTTCTGAAATATCTAAACATGAGCCTGCATTTTATGCTGGAAGTAATTGCCATTAAACTTAAGTAAATTACACCCAAATAAAGAAATATATAGGGCTGGGATTGTAGCTCAGTGGTAGAGCGCTTGCCTCGCATGCGTGAGGCCCTGGGTTCGATCCTCAGCACCACATACAAAGCAATAAAATAAAGACATTGTGTCCATCTACAACTAAGAAAACAAAAAAAAAAAACATTAAAGTAATATATATATATATATTACTTTAATTTCAAATTAATTTCAAATATATATATGAAATAAAGAGAAGAAAAAATGGGCAATAACTTGAACAGGCACTTTGCGGATATACTAATTGCCTTTGAACACTTCAATATGTGTTTAAATTCATGTTATTAGGGAAATGTTTCCTATAATAAAAATGAGTATTCTAGATTTTCATAATTGTAGAATGGATTCTCAGACTGAATTTTCCATAGACCACAAAAATAAAACTTAAAACAAAATAAAACAAAATCTCTTTGAAGGCACTGTAGTGTCAAAAAGAAATAGCAGAAACTGGAAAGATTCTAGCATCAAACCCACAAAAGTTGAATTTAGTGAGATTAATGGGTGGGTAGCTTTACGTCTGATGTGACTCTCCAGTGTTTAAAGAAGCAAGAGCCTTCCTGACCTGTGCTAACAAACAACAGGCTGGGATAGCAGGTGCATTCTCAGTGTGGCTGCAGAATCTTGTATCATAAGGGAATAATTACGCATGCCGGGTCTCCAAAGGAAGGACATGCATGGCATGGCTAGCTGGTAACTTCTAAAGAAGTCTGTTAAGTCCTACCCAAAACATGCTAATTTGAAGATAAACCAATAAAAGGATGAAAGAAAGTGTCTAACTGGGGGCACAAACTGCCTTCAATTCACAAAGAGTTTACTAATGTGTGGAGTCTATTTTTTGATATGTGGAGGTGGTCAAAGAGATGGTACTTTTGCTTGTACTGCTGGAGAGACCATAATGCACTGAGAATCTTCCCTCGGGATCCCAGGAAACTTTATTTGGTGAGCAGAGCCTTGAATTTTGTTACAGTTATGCAGCTACTCCTGTTGGTAGGGGTGTAATAGTATCATATCAGAGCTTTCATATTAAGGGTTCCAGCTTGCTAGTCAGTAGGGTATCATCGATAAAGTAAAAATGGTGGATATTGGAGTTCAGGGGCTCTTTTCCTATATCCTGACCCATCCAACCTGTGATAAATACCAGGATAGTTTAAATATTTCTTAGGGAGAAATGTAAACATATATTAGAAACGTTGGCAGGTGAATGTAAATTACTCTTGGTTCTCGATTTCCATAGAAATAGAAATATCTGACACAGCATATAAAGTGCCATTTTTTGTGTGTTGTAATTTCTGGAACCCCTAGGAAAAGAGGAACAAGAAGTGAATTTAGCTAGTGGTAATCCTTTGTAAGCCTACAACAACCACTGCTATGCTTTAGTTGATGCATACAGCTATCACCTTGATATTGTAGCTCTTTGTTCTTAATGACAGCTGTGATTCTCTTTCTTTTCCAGGTTTTTGCTTGGGCACCTTATAGGGAGTACAGGGAAGGATTGAGAAGAATCTAACTGTTCCAATAGCTCTTAATATATGAATTTAGAATATCTGTTCTGCCACTTATGGGAAGGAAAACTACACACAAAGAACAAAACAATAGTGCATTAGGTTGACCCAAAGAGCTCCCCACAATAACATGAGCTCACATTAACTTCTTCAGTATGAATCCTGAACAAATCTCACCAGATGAATTCAAATGAGAGTTTTCCTCAGAAGACTGGATATAATAATGTCTTGGATTCCTGTATGAAAGGGAATCACAAAAGTTTCTCTCTCCTTTCCCTCAAATTCTCAGCATATTTAGGTGCCTATGTCTTTCAGTTTCCATTTGAACAGGAAGTCCTCAGATCTGGCCTTAATAGACGTTCTCTCTAAAGCAGGTTCATTCAAGGTAGAAATGTTAAGAGGGATCAGGGAGTACCACTTGGTGCAATCACTTGGTTTTGGAAGATTTGTTGGTTGTTCAAAGCTCAAGGAATAAATTGTAAGAAAAATGCTAAGCTTACTTCCAAAGTTTTTGCTCTACATGCTCTCGTTGCTGATACTATATATTTATTTTTCTGGCTCGAACTGATTGACTTTTGCTGTGTAAGTCAAAAGTACGGCTTTACATGTTAGAACTCTCTATTAACCAGAAAGTTTCCTAAAAAAAATGTTGATAATTACCGAGTTTTGTATCTTCAATTTTCCCCACTCTACTCATACATTTTTCCATGTCCAGAAGGCTGAACTATAAAGGATGTATCAGTGCATTCTTTTTTCTTCAGCCAGAGATAAGTACTGATAGAAGATCTATAGAGAAGGGGAACAATAAGAGAGTGAGGTCGGTATAATTACTAGCTTCCTTCATAGAAAATTCCTCAGGTGTACTGTTTACATTACTGAAACCTCTTGCTGTGTGAATCTTTCGATCTATTATTTCTTCTCTGTTTTACCACCCTGAATTACTACTATCCTAGATCATATGGTTTTGCTACATTCTAGACAATTCTTCAAAAATAGTCCTTTATAAAACCTCCCTTTAAATTATTAGGTTGGGAATCTTGTCTCATTCCTGCTATAATGAATGCTTATATTCTTCTTGGTGAGCAGGACATATTTTAATCATCTCTCCATATAATTTTTAGTATCCACTGTAAAGCATTGAATGAAATATAATTAGCATTAAAGCAACTTTGATCTGTATGGGTTAAATAATCTTCCCAAGGTTATAAAAACTTGAACCCTGTGTTCTTTTGGTCTAATAGGCATCATGACAATGACGAATTTTCATCCTTGTCAGTAACATAAGTCTCGGTGTCATTACACTGTAATTTTATTTTTGGTTTTTAATTACTCAGAAATACATTAATTATGAGATATCACATGTAATTATAAACAAAAATACACAATTTAACATGTAAGAATTAATTCTTATACTTTGCAGATGCTAGACTATACTTGAATACTTTATTTTTTATACTTTAAAAATCTATATAATCACATTTATTCTTTGGTCACAATTGATTATCTGAAATAAAGAACTTGAAGCTTCATTTTTTTCTTGTTCATTGAAGCATCCAGGTGATTTAATATAATTTAAAAGTTTTAGAGACAAATAAAATCACGACAATACTATGAAGTATAGAAAATGGAATGCAAATGTTAAAAGATTTGTTTTAGATTAAATCACTTTGTATAAAGCTGAACATACTGTTTTTTTTTTCCCTAAGCCTGTTGAAATATCACGTTTATATCCAAGCATTTTTATTTTAGGCATGTATACTTTCCCAAAGGAATCATGTTTATATTGCTATCTAGTTTTTGGTTATTACAGTTGTTTTGAATTCTGACACAAAATACTGACCTCTGAAGCCCTTTTTTATTAAAGATGCCTTGAAACTTGCTTCTTCCCATTATATTAAATTAAGATTTTCCTTTTTCAAATATCATAACACTGTTCCTGCCTGGCAGTAAAGATTCTTCTAGTCTATCCTCAAAGGATTCATAACTTCAAAAACATCAAACCAAAACAAAACAAAATTGAGTGTCGAGGGGACAGCATGTGAGGCCTAAGAGAGAATTAATTTCAATTCTTTAATGCCTTTTTCTAGCCAACCTAGGAAGCACTGAGCATCTCACAGGATATGATTATTCTATTTGTTCATCCAGTAATTTAATTTGCTTTTCCTGAACTAGAATGGAGAGAAGTGAGGAGCTAAACTACAATGATTTAATTTTACATTTTAAGACCCACATAAACATAAATTATTTGCTTCAAAATGCAAATCTGATTGCTACCTCTGTCTCTAAAAGGTTCCAGTGGGTTTCTTATGTTTTTAAGATAAAATAAAATTCCTTTCAAGCCTGATAAAATATATATTCTGTCCTAAGCTTTATGGACATAGGGACAAAATTTTCCCTTTCCCTCTCCTCCACCTTTCTTTGGCTTCCTTTCTTCTACTCTACTGATCTTTCTACTATTTATAGTTTTTATTAAATTAGTGCCTTGTGGATATACATGGAAGTGAGATTCCATGTATATCCATGTACATAGTATGTACATATTCCATGGTTATATGTGTACATAAAAATGTTTGGTCAGATACATTCCACCTTTCCCCCTTTTAAGTCCCTCTACCCTCCCCAGTATAATTTTGTCCCTATGTCTGTAAAGCATAGGAGGACAGTAAAACTCAATCCCCTGATTGAAAAATTAGAGCAAATTATATTCCATGCCTATATAAATTTGTCAAAATGAATCCTAATATTAAGTGGAACTAAAATAAACCAATAAAAAAGGAATACAAAAAAGAATAATTCAATAACAAATCTGATCTTCACTTTTACCTTTGTGTCTGATACCTTCAACATTTGCTGGATTAATGAAAGCAAATTAGAAAGATGTGTTATGTAATATAGCATGTTATGTTATAGTAGGAGAAGGGGAAAATACATACAGAAATCAGTTTATTTTCTAAGAAAATGTGTGGAGTCAGGAAGTTTCATGAGTGAGACCCACAGCTTTAGAGTGAGACCTCAGGATGATTAGGAGGTAGCCACAGTGTGGACCTGGAGAATTAGGCAGTAGTATTGGTTAAGGGTATTTCAGGCAGCATGACCAGCATATGCCTCACATAAACATGAGCTTCATGGAAGAAAAGGCATGGTCAGCATTAGGTACGTTAAAAGTTAAAAAAAAAAAAATGGTAGAAAGTGACCTGAATTGAAGTTAGAAATATTAGAAATGAAGATCTCTTAGAAGGGATTTTTATGAGTTGTGATATAAATTTGTATTATATTCTAAGGCCTATGAAAAGCCATCGATTCATTTTAAGAAAGAGAGTGACATTATTGATCTACATTAAATATCATACTCTGGTTGCTTTTTGAAGAATGGATTAGAAATAACAAGATTGACAGAAAAATGGTCATTTACAATGCTGTTGCATTATCCCTGTGAGCATGCCTTACAAGCTGGCAACCGTAGGAGTAGATGGTGACATGCATGTGCAGCAGATACTTTGGGGACAAAAAGGATAAAATTTAGTAAATCATTATATATTGGAGAGTACTTCTTGAACCTTTTTTACAACCAAAGATGAAGAAAGTTTAGGTCATGAACAGCAACTATCCAAATTTTGTTGCTGAATGGTGAAAAAAAAATGTACATTATCATCTTATTGAAAACTTTTTTTGGATGATACTATTGTGGATAAGTTGTTAAAAGGGAAAACTATTTTGTGGAAGAAATATAATTCTCTTTCCTCTCAAAAAAGAATTTTGAAAAAAATTATGATCCATTATATGAATTTACTTGGAACACCTAGATGTAGTAAAAAGTTACATGTGTTTATTATTATTTTTACTACTATAGATATCTGCTACCATTTTTATAACCTCTGAAGAGGTTCAAATCTCTTATCCAAATTGTCTCTATATTCTTGCATTTCTTTCCTCAGTATTTATTCTACACATTATTGGTGAAATTTGTAGTAGATGATGTCATTTATGCTCTGGAATATTAAATATATTCAACCAAAGCTTTTTGCCTTTGTTTAAGTTTTACCTTTGTACACCCTGTGTCTTATTTTGACAGTACTTATGTACTCACTGAATATATGTCTTTATATCATTTAGCCTAACTGATCATCAGTTTCTTTATATCTAATTTATGAGACTATAAATAGAATTTTTAATATAATATAGTCACAGCAAATTCTTTGCTAACATACTAATTTTTGATAATAAAGACTACTGTTATTCAAAAAATATCAGTCAGGAATGGATACTGCATATAAGATAACATTATCTGAAACTAGTAGAAGAGTATTTGGTCCATAAAGATAAGAGATTTAATTACTTTCAGATTTAACTACAATTTTCTAAGAAGAATGAACTGTTTTCATAAATCAAGATTTGACAAAAATCTAAGTCATGGTAATATTAAGTAAATTTTCCAATGTAAAAAAGCAAGTAAGTTATTATATATTGGAGAGTTTTTCTTGAACATCTTTTATAGCCAAGGATGAAGAAAGTAATTATATTAGCATGTAAACACTGTCTGTATTGGCAAACATTACACTAATTTATGTTTATTGCATATTGGAATATAATCAAATACCTTGTTAGGCACACTATTAAGGATGTGCCCACTGCTGGCACATTATATAACATTTAACATAATTATGTAATAATGAAAAATACATTATATAACATTTAACATAATTATGTAATAATGAAAAATACATTATATAACATTTGACATAATTATGTAATAATGACCACAATTATATTATATGATAATTATAATAACAGTAATAAATATAAAGTCTAGATTATAATTTCCAATCTGTGTCAATTTTGTTGAAATATTTGCAGAATTGAAAACTGGGCACATAATAGGTTAAAGTAATTTGGAATTGTTTGTATTAAAGCAATGCTAATCCTCTAAATGGTAAACAATACTATATTAGGTCACAAATCATATCTCTGTTTTTCCCACATGCAATATTATGGGTTGCAATAGGTAGATAGAGACTGGGTCCTTCAGAAAATCAAGATATTTGATATAGACTTTAAAATATTCACAGATAAATAAACAGTCTGATAACATTGGCAAATATGTAGAATATACAAAAAATTAAAACAAATGGGAACACTAGTATTTTAAAATTCAGGCATTAATAAAACAGGTAGAGATAGGGCAGAATAAAATACATTTAGAAGTGCAAAGATACAGAAAAATATAAAACATAGAAAATAACCTAAGAGACATAAATGATGAAAAAAGTAAAACAGATATGTAAATAAAACCATAGTGGAAAAAGAGGAGAGAATGAGATTAATGTAATATTTGAAAATATGTCAAAGTATTTCCCAAGATGTAACAGATAATGAAACATAGATTCAACAAATTTTTAAAAAATATGAAGCAAGAGAAAAAGCATTTAAAAATTAAAAGGAAACTACACATAGGCACATCAAATTAAACAACATATTGAAAAATACATGTGGAATAAGGAAATTTTAAGAGAAAGAAATGAGTATATTTTAAAAGAAGCAATAATTAAATTGTAGTTTTCTCAACTGAAACAAGGTAAGCAGAGACAAAGGAATATTATTTTCAATGCAGCCAAACAGTAAACTTTTAAACACAGACTAAATAGTTAGCAGAAACAATCTTGAAGAATTAAAGTAGGGGGAAAAGACATACTCAGAAAAATAAAAATGGAAACAAGTTATTATCATCAAGTCTGCATTAAAGAAAAAAATATTATTCAAGAGAAAAAAATATGCCAGAAAGGAACTTGAAGATGGAAGAAAGCTTGAAGAACTATAAAACTTAAGTAAACTTTGAGTGACAAAACCCCACAAAACTACTGTGAAGTGCTGAAAAATTTGCTTCATTTAGAATTTCTATATCAGGCATACATTCTTCAAGAGTTAATGCAAAATAAATATGTATTGGAATACAATAAAGTTACAATCTTTAAAATTTTTCTATTATTGCCATACCAAATTGACTAAAACCATGGAATAGTGTTGAATGGAAATTGTGAGATCATATATTTTTGCCTAGTTCCTGATCTTAGGCAGAAAGAATGCAGTGTTTTCCCATTATAAGTGTCATGTCTAGTTGTTTTGATAAGTTGAGATGGTTCCATTCTATTCTTAGTGTGAAAAGATTTTTTATAATGAATAGATACTGGTTTTGTCAAATGTCTTTTTTTCAATATATATTGAGATAATTACATGATTATACCTTTTCAGTCTGTTCATAGGATGAAATGTATTGTCTTAAAATTTTAAATCATCTTTATTCCAAATCTTCTAAAGTATAGTAAACATCATAAAGATCGTTTTTTTCTCTGTTCATGGCAGCTATCTATCTGCAGTCTTAATAATATATTTTTGTCTGAGCCAGGCATTGTGGTGGATACATGTAATCCCAGCTATTTGGGAGGCTGATACAAAGTCAAGTTCAAGTCCAGCCTGGACAGATTAATGAGACCTTGTCTCAAAATAAAAGTTAAAAACATTATAGTGATGTAGCTCAACACTTGGCTGGCGTGTACAAGGTCCTGGGTTCAATCCTCAACACTGTACAAAGAAAAGGAAAAAATAAATCTTTGGGTGTAATATCAGGGTAATGTTGGCCTCATAGGTAAGCTGCAAAGCGTTTAATCTGCTTAATTTTTCCTGAAGAGTTTGGTAATATTTCACTCCAAAATGTATTATGTAGTTCATAAGCAAAACTATATTCACTCAGAGGATTTTTTATGGGAAGGTTTTTAACTATGAAACTATTTGGTCAGTGATATTTGGTTACATGTGATTTTCACAAAATATATTCATTACATCTAAGCTGCTGGGTTTTTAAAATATTCTTTTTATATTTTATTCCTTTTATTTTTATTTGAATATTTTTATTAGCACATAATAATTCACATCATATTTAAATTTTAAGTGCACATCAATTGTTCATTTTAGTCATACTCTACATTTATAGGTTGCCAAATTAGATCTTATTTTATAGTAATCTATCTCATAGATTGAAAACTCCCTGTAGTTCACTTGGAAAGGAGAGAGAAAAGCATTGGAGAATGATGTAAGTATGTGATATGTATTATAATTAAAGTGATGAATTCATAGTTACATGTGCTTGCTATAGAGTACAGTGCATCTTAATACATGAAATATATACTGATCAAATCAATGTGATCAGCATTTATGTCCCCTTATCATTATTTTGTATTTAGAGTTTTCTGAATAACTCTTTTCTAGTTATTCATGGAATATATAATAGGTATTATGAGCTATAGTCTCTGCACTATTTGTAACATTATTTCTATCTATTTTTGGGTGATGACTATTCTAAACACCTAATATCATCCCAACCCTTCCCAACCTTTAGTAGTCTCTATTACATCTTTCAATCAAATTTTTAAAATATCCAATATGCAAGAGAATATGCAGAATTTGTCTTCTTTATCCAGTGCATTTCACACAATGTCCTTTGGTTTTGTCCATTTTGTTGCAAATCATGGGATACCATTCTCTTTTATGGTTGAATAATATTCCATTAAGCTATTGTGGATAGTGCAGCAACAAACATGGCTATTCAGGAATCTCTACGGCATGCTAATATCATCTTTTTTAAATACATACCCAAAAGTGGAGGAGCTGGATCATAAGGTATCTCTAGTTGTAGTTTCTTGAGGAACCTCTATATTGGTCTCCATAATGTCTGTACTAATTTACATTTCTATCAACAGCAAATGAAACTTACTTTTGGTCTTCCTGATGATAGTCATTCTGAGATGACATGATACATCACTGTAATTTTTGACTTGCATTTCCCTGATGGCTAATAAAGCTTAACATCTTTTCTTTAATTATGATTTACTAATGTACATGATCTTGGAGGCTTTCATTAGTTATTGAGTTGCACACAGAACACACATAATTCATAAGATGGACTCTGTTAGGAGCTATAGCTTCGGTATGAGGTTCGGAATTTGCAGAGATTTGGAATTCTTTCCAGTATAGACAGAACTAATCTGTTTTATCCATCCTTTAGCACATATTATGGTCTGTGGCCGATCTGCCTGCATGGAATTCTTATCCTTAGAAGAGCAGAGATCTCTATCAGCTCTTGTGGTTAATCCACTGGAAAAAGAAATAAAACATGCCTTGCTTATTCTTCCAAATTTATTATTCAGGTGAATAAATCTTCTCCAACTTTTTTTTGAGGTAGTGTAATAGTGCTCCACTTTTTCTTTGAATATAGCCCTTGCTGCTCTGCCACTGAAGTTTATTTTAAAATAAAACATTTTTTCCCTCTTCTCCCTCTCCTCCTCCCTAAGCTGCGGAGGGGGCACGGTTATCTTTATCCCATCCTAGGGGAGTTATCTGTCTCTGAGCACAGACTCACCACAGGAATCAAGTAATTCAGACTTTAGAAATGGAGCCAGAAGATCTTAAGCAATGGCTATCTCTCAAATTAACAGGTGAATTAGAACCCCCCCAGGCCCCCGCCCCCAGGGAACAAGCTCAGCTACACTGTGCAGATATAATAAGCCCAGTTATTTAAGACCTGTGTTTCAGAGAAAATTTTAATTTCAAGGATTAATTTTTTATTTCCTTCAATATTAATGTGAAAAGTCGGGAAAAATGCTTACCTCTCTCAGGAAATGAGCCCTATCACTGATTTCTGTTAATATCACTGGGGAATGACCTTTCCCAGATAATTAGGTTTTCTTGTTAACCGAAGCCTAGCATTTTACTGCGTCTAGTTGTTACTAAAAGTAATAAAATTGGAGGCTTCTTCTCTTAATAAAATACAACTGAAATCCACTTAAATTTGAATCTCTGGATTCATAATTTTGAAAATCACCTTAGTATTATGCTCATTATAATATAGTAGATGTTGATGCACAGGGCACAGGGATGAATGCTACTTAGTTCAAGAAGTTCATATGAAATGTGACTTCTGTAAATAAAAAGTCCTTCGTAAGATGTTAGGATTTTGGTCATTTTTTATCTTTTGTTTTATATTGCAATGATATATGGCTTTGCAAAATATTTTATATATTATTTAATTAGAGACAAAAATAGTTGAATGCAAAGTTCTACTAGGTGCTGATGTTTAATGAGAATATCTGATGTCGCAGTAGAGTAATGACTTCAGCTATTGACATAGTATAGAGAATTCCTTGCTGGCAGACAACTTTTGTTGACTTACATATCCAAAATGAGTGGGATTTTGCCAGGCACAAGAATCAAATTGATCAAATATTTTTATATCAATGTCTTCTGGACCTTGGCATACAACTTCAAATTTCTGCTCTACTATTGAGTAGCCTAACAGTCTAGAGGTAAAGTACTTAACACTGTAGTGGTGTATTTCCTCATGGCTAAAATGGTGATGATAATACTTGTTATCTCCTAGGATTATTTAGAGGAACTGTAACTGCATTATATATTCATATGCTAGGATAATATGTCACAGATAGGAAATATAAAGATATTCAATATTATTATTATTGAATAGCTTGTTGCCTTCTCAAATGTCTTAGCTAAAAGCAGAATACATTCTACTACTATGGTACATCAGCATTGTTAGTGAAAGGCCTGAGAATGATGGCCAACTTGTTCATTTCTCAGTACTTATGAAGACGTTTCTCTTCTCTATCCTTACTTTGGCTCTTCCCATATTCTACTCTCAGAGTTCTGTTGTTTCTGGCCTGGCTGTGAACCATTTTCTGTTCTTCTGAACTTCATTTCCTATGGTTTGTTGTTTTCTTTTGCTTTTCTATTTTCTTTCTATTTTGCTGACATTTTATGGCTATTATAGGTTAGTCATTTGTACTATGAATGCAACAGATTCCCTAAAAGTCAGACTGAAGATTACTTAGGTCTTTCTATACGTAGGTATTTTTGGATTCTTAGAGGATGAATCCTGGCTTTGGTTAGATGAGCTGGTTAATTTTTTTGAAGCAACATTATTGTGGGATAACATCAGGCTGTGAAAATGTAATATAACTAAATGTTTTCCCCATATTTTAAAAAACTAATATCATAATGAATATTGAACATCATCTATACGGATGTAGCAATTTATTTCTTAATGCAGTTTTAAGAGTATCACTGAAGGAAACTGAAATGGGCCCTGACAGAGTGCATGTGATATTACTGAAGCATAATGAAATTATTGAATAAGCAGCATGTAAAAGCCCAAAGTCCAACACAACAGAATTGGGTAATATAAACACCATAATGTACTTGATGCACATTTCTTTGCTATGATAACTCTTATCAGATAGTGTATTGTCCATTCTGCAGAAACATAAGGATCAAAATTTCTCTAATACAAGTATCTAAATTTTCTAATGGTTTAAGGGAATCACCTCACTCTGAAAACCAACTTCTCTCTTGTTGTTCCTTTCTACTTCTTTCTCTCTCTCCCTTTCTTCTCCTATTCCCCTAGAAAGTAGGAGTCATCTGAGTTTAATTATAATGGATAGGGGAAATAGAACTTGGACTTTGGAGTTTATATTAACCATCACTAGAATTGTAGTAAATCATAGATTTGGTCAGTAACCCAAGAATTGAGTGGTTATGGTTTTATTAATGAACTACACAAATAAAAATAAAATCATAAATAAAATATTTAAGGATCATTTTCTGATTTTTAATGTATAATTTAAAATTAATTATATAGGTTATGATAACTAAGAATAGTTTCTCAAATGTACTATATTACTAAAGATGATACTGACCACAAACATGACCATTTTATTTTTTCATTTCCAGTTCATATGACTTTCTTTTTCTTGCCCAATTTCCAGTGCCATAGTGAGCAGAAGTGTCAAGAGTGAGCATCTTTATACCTCAATCCTGATCTTAGAGGAAAAGATTTCATCTTTAACATTATTAAATTAACTGTGGAATTTACATATTAATATGTTTAAGTAATTTCTATCTCTAGTTTGGTGACAGTCTTTATTATCAAAGGGTATTGAAATTTGTGAAACACTGTTTTCACATTTATTGAGATGACCATTTGATTTTTTTAATCCTTTGTTAATATGGTATATCACATTTGTTGATTTTTGTATGTTGATCCACCTTTGTATCTCATGAGTACATACCAGTTTTTCATGATGTATGATAATTTTAATTGGTTGTTCAATTGATATTATAAATAGAAAATTTGAAAGACTCCAGGAACAAAAACTGTTCAAACTAACAAACAAGCTCAGTAAATTTGCAGGTTACAAATCAACCTATAAAAATCAATTTTATTTCTATATATAAATGACAAACTATCTAAAAGAAAAAATCAAGAAAATAAGCCCATTGTAATAGCACCAAAAAGAATAAAATGCTTAGGAATAAACTTAACTAATTAGGTGAAATACTTGTTCATCGAAAATTATAAACCACTGATGAAAGGAACAAATGAAAAGATGCTCTGTATTTGGGATTGAAAGATTTACTATCAAAAGCCCATATGTACAAAGTTATCTATAGATTTAATGTGATCACTATAAAATTTTCAACAGCATTTTTCTCAGAATAGGAAAAGGCAATTCTTATATTCATGTAGAACCATAAATGATCCCTAGTGATCAAATAATAAAAAGAAGCTGGAGGCAACCAGCTATGATGTACATACCTGTTATTCTACTAACTTAGGTGGATCACAAGTTTGAGTCCAGCCTTGGCAATTTAGAGAGATTCTCTCTTGAAATAAAAAGGACTAGGGATGTATCTCAGTGGTAAAGCATGCCTGGATTCCATCTCCTGATACTGAGAGGAAGAAGGAGGAGGAGGAGGAGGAGGAAGAGGAGAGGGAGGAGGGAGAACACATAGTATTTCCTGATTTAAAATAAATTATAAAACTATGGTAATTAGATCAGTATGGTGTCAATATACAAACAGACATTAAAAAAATAAACTATGGAAACAGAGAGCCCCAAAATAAACACTTCACATATGAACAACTGATCATTGACTATAGGGCACCAAGAACGCAAAAGTTGAAAAACTGGATATCCATAAATAAAAGTAAAATTATGCTTGTTATCTTACACCATATACAACTATAAATGGATGGAAGACTTCAATTGAGACCTGAAATGATAAAAGCTCTAGAAGAGAACATAGGCGGAAAGCTTCATGAAATTGATCTTGACAATGATTTCATGGTTATTACCCCAGAAACATATGCAAAAAGTAGCAAAATAGACAAATGGGACTTTCTCTTACCAAAAAGGTTTTTCACAGTAAAAGAGACAATCTACAGAATAAAAGGCAACCATGGAAAGGGAGATAATATTTGCAAACCAGGTAGCTGATGAAGGGTTGATTTTGAAAACAAATAAAGAACCTCCACAAGATAATAATTTTAAAAAACATAATAACCTGATTTAAATGAGCTGAGCTATCCAAAACACCAGCAACAATAAGTGCTGGCGAGGATGTGGAGAAAAAGGTACACTTAAACATTGCTGGTGGGATTGCAAATTGGTGCAACCAATCTGGAAAGCAGTATGGAGACTGCTTAAAAAACTCGGAATGGAACCACCATTTGACCCAGCTATCCCACTCCTTGGCCTATAC
>PVHX01013445.1:0-54706 GCA_004024805.1 Geosciurus inauris | reverse complement strand
CATATGGATTTCCAGTTTTCCCAGCACCATTTGTTGAAAAGGCTATCTTTTCTCCAATGTATGTTTTTGGCACCTTTGTCTAGTATGAGATAGCTGTATTTATGTGCATTACTCTCTGTGTCTTCTATTCTGTACCATTGGTCTACATGTCTATTTTGGTGCCAGTACCATGCCGTTTTTGTTACTATTGCTTTGTAGTGAAGTTTAAGGTCTGGTATTGTGATGCCTCCTGCTTCACTCTTCTTGCTCGGGATAGCTTTGGCTATTCTGGGTCTCTTATTTTTCCAAATGAATTTCATGATTGCCTTTTCTATTTCTATAGGAAAGGACTTTGGGATTTTAATAGGGATTGCATTGAATCTGTATAGCACTTTGGGTAGTATGGCCATTTTAATAATATTGATTTTGCCTATCCAGGAATATGGGAGGTCTTTCCATCTTCTAAGATCTTCTTCAATTTCTTTCTTTAGGATCTTGTAATTTTCACTGTAGAGGTCTTTCACCACTCTTGTTAGATTGATTCCCAAGTATTTTATTTTTTTTTGGAGGCTATTGCAAATGGGGTAGTTTTTCTAATTTCTCTTTCAGAGGACTCATTGCTGATGTATAGAAATGCATTTGATTTATGGATATTGATTTTATATCCTACAACTTTGCTGAATTCATTTATCAGTTATAGAAATTTTCTGGTGGAACATTTTGGATATTAATTTTATATCCTGCAACTTTGCTGAATTCATTTATCAGTTCTAGAAGTTTTCTGGTGGAACTTTTTGGATCCTCTAAGTATGGAATCATGTCATCTGCAAATAATGATAGTTTGAGTTCTTCTTTTCCTATTCATATCCCTTTAATTTCCTTTGTCTGTCTAATTGCTCTGGCTAGAGTTTTAAGGACTATATTGAATAAGAGTGGTGAGAGAGGGCATCCCTGTCTTGTTCCAGTTTTTAGAGGGAATGCTTCCAATTTTTCTCCATTTAGGATGATGTTGGCCTTAGGCTTAGCATAGATTGCTTTAACAATGTTGAGGTATGTTCCTACTATCCCTAGTTTCTCTAGTTTTTTGAACATGAAAGGGTGCTGTATTTTGTCAAATGCTTTCTCTGCATCAATTGATAGAATCATGTGATTCTTATCTTTAAATATATTGATGTGATGGATTACATGTATTGATTTCCATATGTTGAACCAACCTTGCATCCCTGGAATGAACCCCATTTGATCATGGTGCACTATTTTTTTAATATGCTTTTGTATGCGATTTGCCAAAATTTTATTGAGAATTTTTGCATCTATATTCATCAGGGATATTGTTCTGAAATTTTCCTTTTTTGACATGTCTCTGTCTGGTTTTGGAATCAAGATGATACTAGCCTCATAGAATGAGTTTGGAAGGGTTCCTTCCCTTTCTATTTTGTGGAATAATTTGAGGGGTATTGGAGTTAGTTCTTCTTTGTAGGTCTTGTAGAACTCGGCTGAGAATCCATCTGGTCCAGGGCTTTTCTTGGTTGGAAGGCTCTTGATGGCCTCTTCTATTTCCTTGCATGTAATTGATCTGTTTAAGTCATGAATGTCCTCCTGGTTCAGTTTGGGTAGATCATATGTCTCTAGGAATTTGTCGGTGTCCTCAGGGTTTTCTAATTAACTGGAATATAAGTTTTCAAAATAGTTTCTGATTATCTTCTGTATTTCAGCAGTGTCTGTTGTGATATTTACTTTTTCATCACAAATTTTGGTAATTTGGGTTTTCTCTCTCCTTCTTTTTGCTGGGGTGGCTATGGGTTTGTCAATTTTGTTTATTTTTTCGAAGAACCAGCTTTTTGTTTTATCAATTTTTTGAATTGTTTCTTGTGTTTCAATTTCATTGATTTCAGCTCTGATTCTAATTATTTCCTGTATTCTACTTCTTTTGGTGTTGCTTTGTTCTTCTTTTTCTAGGACTTTGAGTTGTAGTGTCAAGTCATTGATTTGTTGACTTTTACATCTTTGAATATGTGAGCTTAATGCAATAAACTTTCCTCTTAGTACTGCCTTCATAGTGTCCCAGAGATTTTGGTATGTTGTATCAGAGTTCTCATTTACCTCCAAGAATTTTTTTATCTCTTCCCTGATGTCTTCTGTTACCCATGCATTATTCAATAGCATATTATTGAGTCTCCAGGTGTTGTAGTGGCTTCTTTTTTTAAAACTGTCATTAATTTCTAGTTTCAGTCCATTATGGTCAGATAGAATGCAGGGTAGTATCTCTATTTTTTTGTATTTACTAAGACTTGCTTTGTGGCATAGCATATGATCTATTTTGGAGAAGGATCCATGTGCTGCTGAGAAAAACATGTATTTGCTTGTTGAAGGATGGAATATTCTATATATATCCATTAAGTCTAGACTATTGATTGTTCTATTAAGTCTTGTAGATTCTTTGTTTAGTTTTTGTTTGGAAGATCTGTCCAGTGATGAGAGAGTTTTGTTAAAGTCACCCAATACTATTGTGTTGGGATCTATTTGGTTCTTGAATTTGAAAAGGGTTGGTTTGATGAACATGGCTGCCCCATTGTTTGGTGCATAGATATTTAAGATTGTTATGTCTTGTTGATGTACGATTCCCTTGAGCAGTATGAAATGACCTTCTTTATCCCTTTTCACTAACTTTGGTTTGATGTCTACTTTATCTGAAATGAGGATGGAAACTCCTGCTTGTTTATGCAGTCCATGTGAGTGATAAATTTTTTTCCATCCTTTCACCTTCAATCTGTGAGAATCTCTTTCCATGAGACGAGTCTCTTGGAGGCAGCATACTGTTGGGTCTTTTTTTTTTTTAACCCAATCTGCCAGTCTGTGTCTTTTAATTGCTGAGTTTAGGCCATTGACATTCAATGTTATTATGGAGACATGGTTTGTATTTCCAGACATTTTGGCTTATTCTTAGTTTTGTAACTTGACTGGGTTTCTCCTTTGATTGATCTTTAGTGTAGCTCCTCCCTCTGCAGGTTTTTATTGTTGTTTTTGATTTCTTCCTCATGGAATATTTTACCAAGAATATTCTGTAGTGCCAACTTTCTTGCTGTGAATTCTTTTAATTTTTGTTTATCTTGGAAGGTTTTTATTTCATTATCAAACCTAAAAGTTAATTTTGCTGGATATAAGATTCTTGGTTGGCATCCGCTGTCTTTTAGTGCTTGGTATGTGCTTTGCCGTGATCTTCTTGTTCTCAGGATCTGGGTCTGGGTTGAAAAGTCTGCAGTGATCCCAATTGGCTTCCCCCTATATGTAATCTGATTCCTTTCTCTTGTGGCTTTTAAGATTCTCTCCTTATTCTGAATGTGAGGCATTTTTATTATGATGTGCCTTGGTGTAGGTCTGTTGTGATTTTGTACATTTGGTGTCCTGTAAGCCTCTTGAATTTGATTATCCAATTCATTCTTCATATCTGGAAAGTTTTCTGATATTATTTCATTGAATAGATTGCTCATCCTTTGGCTTGGAGTTCTATGCCTTCCTCTATCCCAATAATTCTTAAGTTTGGTCTTTTAATGTTATCCCATAGTTCTTGGATGTTCTGTTCATGGTTTCTTACCATCTTCACTGTGTGGTCAACTCTGTTCTCAAGGTTAAATATTTTGTCTTCAGTATCTGAGGTTCTGTCTTCCAAGTGGTCTAATCTGTTGGTGGTGCTTTCTATTGAGTTTTTAATTTGGTTTATTGTTTCTTTCATTTCAAGGATTTCTGTTTGGTTCCTTTTCAGATTCTCTATCTCCTTATTGAAGTGATCTTTTACTTCCTGTATTTGCCTATGTATCTCTTTATTGAAGTGATCTTTTACTTTCTGTATTTGCCTATGTATCTCTTTATCGAAATGGTCTTTTGCTGACTGGGCTTGCTCTCTTATATCATTCTTTAAGTCACAGAGCATTTTAATTATGTACATCCTGAATTCCTGTTCTGTCATTTCTTCTGCTATACTGACCATGTATTCCAATAGTGTGGTATCTTGGTTTGTTTGAGTCACTTTCTTCCCTTGTTTTTTCATGGTGATTGTGTGTCTTTCCTTCTAGCTCTGCTGATCAAAGTTGCTACAGTTTTTACTCCTTTATGGGTATAGCTTCCCTGCAGGGTTTCAATACCTCTCTTTTAAGGGGGAGACCAATATTGATTGATCTCAATACAAGCAATATATAGTTTCAAACCAAGTAGTTCCTAATAGCTCCCAAATACATTTACAGTTTAGTCACAATATACAATAATTATGGGTTCCTTTACAATCTATTATGTAAACAATAAGTTTGCACAAGGGTCTATAGTTTCTGTTGGTGGGCTAGGGAAACTTGAGGGTGGGGTGTAGGATAGAATGTTGGGGTAGTAGGAAGTGAGGATATGGTTATTAGATCTTAGAAAGCATGAAAAAGGAATCCAAGAGAAGTTGGCTATTACTAGAAAGAGCGACGGAGAGTTGGAAAAGACCAGTAAGGAGGAAGAAAAGAGAGTACAGTGAGAAGAGATGATAGCAAGAAAAATAAAACATATGCAAATGGTAGTTACAAAACTATATAATACCACTTGAGTATACAGCTCAGAAATCCAAATCTACCATGTCCCACTCTATAACAAATACTTGGTTTCACAACTGTTGGGGATTAGAGGGTAGGAAAAGAGTGAGAGAGAAAAGAGAGAAGGAAAAAGAAAGAAAGGAAAGAAGAAAAGAGCAGAGAAATAAAATGATTAAACAATAGAAATATTAGGAGAAAAAGATAAAATAAAAAATAAGAATAAAAAATAAGTCTCAATGTAAATAAACAGGTTTGGTTCCTTTCACCTCCAGTAGGTGGCATTGTCTGTTCCTTGCTGGACTTTCCCCACTGGTGTCCTGGGTGTGGGTTTCACAGCAGGGTGTAGTTCTGGGCCAGGCCGCTGGTGGAAACGCCTAATCACAGTGTGCTGTGTTGAGTTCAGTTTGTTCCCAGGTGCTGTCCCATGCCCCCTCATGTAGAAGCAGGCCCTGCTGGGGGCGAGCCCTGAGGGGGCTGGGGGCTGGGGCTCTGAGCTGCCCACAGCGGAGCCACTGGCAGAGGAGCTCCCCCGCCATTTGCTGCTGAAGTCACACTGCTTGTGGCAATCGCTGCTGCCTGGTGGCCCTGTGTACACACGCAAGTGAAATTCCTGCGGGGGTAGCTGTAGGATGATGTCCAGAAGCTGGCTGGGAGATGGAATTTCCACAACTTTAATCTCCAGTTCTGGAGAGACTGACCACGGTGTCCATCTAGGTCGCCCTCTTGGAACCCCCTCGACAATTCTTTTCTTTCAACACCTAAAACACATTTTCCAAATTCCTTCTGGCCTCCATAGTTTCAGATGAGAAATCTACCACCATTCTAATTATTTTTCCTGTATAACATGCCATTTCTCCATCAGCTTTCAAAATTTTTTATTTGCCTTTAATTTTCTGATTTTTGACTATTATGTTTCTTCTTTTGGATTTCTTTGGGTTTTCTCTGTTTGGAGTTTGCTTAGCTTTTGAATTATGTATATTATATTTTTCCATATTTGGGAATTTTTCAACCATTATGCCTTGAGCATCTTTGCTTAATCTTCTTTGCTGGTGCTTCATCATATACCTAACTATTACCTTATAAATTCTTGGTTTTTAACTTTTATGTACACTATCCCAGGTGATCTTTTTAAGTCTGGTGGCTTTTACTATCTCCTTGATGTCAGCAATGCCAAATTTTATTTCTAGTTTTGAACTCTCCTCAGGCCCCAGACTCCTGACCTCTCAATATGTCCACCTGGATTACAGCTGCATAGTTATCAAGCAAGTCACCCTTCCACTTCCTGCCTTCAAATTGTAGCCTCAGAGTCCTTTCCATTTTTACTCATTCTCTAGTCACTTCAGTGTTTTTACCGCACCATTGGGAAAATATTGCCACCCAGCATCACCACCTTGTACCTGCCACCTCGCCATCCACTATCTACCTGAAACTCCCATCTTCTCAGAGGATGTGTGCGCAGACTCCCTCAGCCTCCTTCCTCTGTCTCCTGTCATTAACCTATTTGACAGGATGAGGATAGGACATCAACTTGCATGCTGGTCAGTCCTCTGGAACTCTGCTTCCCAGGCCTTTTAGTGGCTGCTGGTTCCACCCTTTCCAGCCACACATTGATAAGTGCTTACTTTAGTTGTTTTTTTCATGCCTCCAGAATCCTTCCAGCCCCAGGCCAGGTCTTGTGATACTGCCCTTGGTGACTACAATCTACCCGCCCTTCCACCTCGCCTCAGGCCTTGTTCACCTTTCATTCCTATAACATTCTCCCTCATTTTTTCATCCTGCAATTCCCTCCTGAATCCATCTTTCACTCTGTCCTCAGGCACTGCATCCATGACCCTCCTGATATTTTTCTATTCCCACCTTGTCAGACATCAACCCTGCACGAGACACCACTTGCCTTCTCTCCCTCCTGATTTGTGCTGCTGAGCAATCATGTGCTTTGGCTTCCAGACAAACTAGTCCTCACTAACCTCCACCTGCCCCCAGCACTGCTGCAGAGTCCAGTTCTTCATCCCACGCTGACTTCCCAGCAGCTGTTCCCAATCTTCCTCTTCTTCCTGAGTCCACAGCCCAACCCCACTTCCTGAACTCCTAACAGATGAATGCACTTTATAATTTATTGAGAACTTCATCCAATAATGACGTTCTCACCTTCTTTCTCTTTCTCTTTGGAATGTCTATATCTTCCCCCAGTGTGTCTTTTTCTAAGAAATATCTTTCCTCTTTACAAGACAAATTTCTCCCCTGGACTCTGGATATCTCACCTTCCCTGATTCCTTCTTGACCTCCTTTCATTTTTCTGTCTTATAGCTTCTTTTTTAAACTTTTTATTGTTATAGCTTTATTACAGTATACTTGATATGCCAAAACAATGCATATATTAAATGTATACATCTTGATGAACTTGGGCATATTCATGTGCTCATGATGCCATCAGCACAGCCAAGACACTAAAGATATTACCTCCAAAAATGTCTTTGTAGCCTTTTGTGGGTCATTTTTTGCAAGAACACAACATATTTTAAAGTACAAGATCATATTGTTGATTACAGATACTATGTTGTACAGCTCATCTCCAGAAAGTAGCTCATCATGCATAACAGAAACAACATCAATTTGAAAGCAATTTCCCATTTTCCCTTCCCCCAAGCTTCTGATAACCTCTAATCTATTCTCAACTTTTATGAGGCTAACTACTTTTTTATTTTCAGTACCAGGGATTGAGCTACATACCCAACCTTCCGCTTTTTTTTTTTTCCCCCTTTTTAATTTGATGCAAGGTCTCACTAAGTTGCCAAGGCTGGTGCTTGAACTTTTAATCCTCCTGCCTCCACCTGCAGAGTTGCTGGGATTACAAACATGCACTACCATGCCCAGCTAAAGGTCGACTACTTTTTTTTTTTGTACTAGGGATTGAACTCAGGGGTACTTGACCACTGAGCCACATCCCCAGTCCTATTTTGTGTTTTATGTAGAGACAGGGTCTCACTGAGTTGCTTAGCACCTCATTGTTGCTGAGGCTGGCTTTGAACTCGCAATTCTCTTGTCTCGGCCTCCCAATGTGCTGGGATTACAGGCATGTGCCACTCCTTCCGGAAGATTGACTACTTCTGATCTCTCTTATAGATGAGATCATGTACTACTAGTCCTTCTGTGGCTGACTTATTTCACTTAGTATAATGTTCTCTAGTTTCATCTATGCTGTTGCAAAGGGCAGGATTTCTCCTTTTTAAAGGACGAATAATATTCTATTGTATTCATGACATTGTAGATAAAAAACCACAGTTCTTTATCGATGCATCTGTCAATGGACATCTGGGTGTTTCCATATCTTTGCTATTATGAATAATGTTACAATGCACATGGGGGTGCACATATCTCTTTAAGATCCTGATTTCAATTATCTCAGAAAATACCCAGAACTGGGAATACGGGATCATATGGTAGTTCAATTTTTAATTTTTTTTTAGTAACCTCCACACTGTTTTCCAACAACATAGTCCCAGGTTTCCAATTTCTCCACACACTCTCCAACACATTACCATTGTTTTTTTACTAGTCATTCCAACAGATACACAGTGATATATCATCATAGTTTTGATTTTCATGTTCCTAATAAGTGATATTGAACATTTTTTCATATACCTGGAGCCATTTGTATGTCTTCTTTAGAGAAATGTCTATTCGAGTTTTTGTTCACTTTTAATTGGATTATTTGAATTTTTGCTAATGAGTTGTAAGAGATTCATATATATTTGGATATTAACTCCTTATCAGATAGGTAGTTTGCAAGCATTTTCTCCCATTTCATAGGATGCCTTTTCACTCTCATTTACGTTTCTGTGCAGGATTTTTTTTTTTTGTAATGTAGCCCCATTTGCCCATTTTGGGTCCTGTTACCTGTGCTTTTTGATGTCAAATCTAAGAAATTATTGCCAACTCCAATGTAATGAAGTTTTCCCCTTATGTCTTCTTCAATGTGTTTTATAATTGCAGGTCTTATATGTAAGTCTTTAATCCATTTTAGTTGATTTTGTGTATGGAGCAAGGTAAGGGTCCAATTTCATTAGTCTTCATGTGGATATTTACATTTCACAAGACCATCTTTCCTTCATTGTGTGCTTTGTCTTACAACTTTTACCTTCTTCCACAAAACTCATGAAAATTTAGTTTATCTACTTAAAACATTTCATCAGCTCTGTTACCTTTCAGGTTCCTGCCCCATCTCCTCCCCTCCTTCCCTTCATAATTTTAAAACTGAATGGTGAACTCTGCAATTGCCACTTCCATTTACCTTGGCCCTGTCATGACCTAGCCCTTATACCCATTGAGGACTATGTGAAATGATTTATTCCATTCTGTTTGCCTCCAACATCATGATTACACTTGTGATTTTTCCAGCCTGTTTCTCTGATGTGACAAGTGAAGACTTTTCCAATTGAGATTGAAGAAGATCCTCATTTTCCTTCCTGGAAATCTCTGTAATTCTACCTTGATCCATGTCTTTTGCTACACTTACCTATGATGATTGACAGGGAGATACAGCCCTTTATAACTTACCAACCAAATAACTTATCAACCACTCATTAGAGTGAAAGAGGCGTCAATACCTAAGTAGGGCAAAAGGCATCAAGGGTGACTGTCCTGGTCACCCTATCCATAGAGTACCTAGGATTTGTTTTAATCATGGGTGGGAAGACACACAGGCACAGAAGTGACTGTCATGAAGAATTTTGTTACACTCAGATACATAAAAACAGAAGGCACATCACACACACAGGTCCATATGGAGAAGCACTACAGTTAGTTAGGAGGCAAAAAGGGAGAAATGTGAGCAAAAGGCTTTATTGTGGTTTTCATTGGAAGAAATGGGCAAAGCAAAGTTAGCAGGCTAATGTGAACAGCTCCAGATTGGCTAATGTGAACAGCTCCAGAAGACTCTGGAGCATAGGGACAGCCTCAGTCATCTGGTACCTAACCCTGCCATGATTCAGTGGGCAAATAGTGGTCTAAATTGTAAAGGCCCAATAAAGGAAGTGGTGGTGGGGAGCCTTCTGGATTGGTTGGCTTGCATTTGAAAATCATGCCCTTGGGCTAGTTGTTTGCTATTGCTAGGAATTGGCTAGCCCTGGGAGCGAAGGAAGGCCTCAAGTTACCAAAGCATCAGAATACGGAAAACAAAACACCATTAAATACAGGGACTGCGTCCCTGAAGAGGCTTTTTCAAAACACATTCTCCACTCCCCTCAAGGAAGAACAACTGCCGGTCAAGAGCTGCTGATGTGCGTGTGTACTAGGCAGCTTATGTTAGGAAAGGGAGGACTGAACACCCCTGCTTAGCACGTTGCACCCCACACCTCACTGCTGATTCTGCTGAGGCCAACATCACCCACCTCTAAAACCTCAAGTCTCAATCTGTGTCCTTAATTTCAGGCTCCAAGGGACTACAGTCTTCCCCTCTCCTCCTACATACTATACATTTACTGCAATTTCTTCTTCACCTATAACACCTTCTTCCTCAAATCCAACTACTTTTCAAGGCCCCACTAAAATGCTTTTTCTCGAAATCTATCTCAGGAATTCTCCCCCTAGATGTATCCTGGCATCAGTTTTTGCTCCCTCCTGGCACCCTCAGCCCACCTTCAGCCATATCCATTTCTCCTATTGGTGGGCTTCCTAACTAAGGGAGAGCGGACATGAGATGCTCCTAGACCAAATGATGTTGCTTGCCTCCTAAGTAATTGTGTGCATGCTAATGTGCAGTTCATTACTCACAGGCAACAAATTTCAGTGGGAACAGAAGCCTCTGGGAAATGTGATGTCTTAGGCTGGTGTTGTCCATAGCATATCATAGGGAATGCATGCTTCCTGGGATATAGACAGGTATCATGCAGAATGAACAAGTCTGACTTTGTGTTCAATGAAGTTACAAGTTTGCCAAATGCAAAATTTCTCACAGTTTTAGACACCAGGGAGATTTTAGTAAAGACAAGACACTCTGTGGAGCAAAAGGGAATTTGAAGTTTTATTATTATTATTTTTATTTTTAATTTACTTACTCTGACTTTTACTTTTTCTGACTTAAGGGACTGATGGTTTTAAAAATTACAAATATAGTCTGAAAAAGAAACTTTCAGGAGTCGTGAGGCTTACAGCATCCTACAAGATCATGACCTATTTCAGGCATATGGTTCTAGCCAGCCGCTAATCAGCTGTGGTTTCCTGAATGTTCCAAGTTGTTTCTCACTCCTAAACATTTTTCACACTGCTGACTGCTCTCTCTCATATATATCACATATATATATAGTGCATATATATATATACCTTATATATAATATACAAATCACCTAACATATCACACTGTATTGAAAATAATATGTACATATGTGCATAAAGTTTGAAAATTTCATTGGATTAGGTATCATAAGTCATCTAGAGATGATTTCAAGCCCTTCCAAGAAAGGGTTTCTGTAAAGGGTCAGGGATTCTCACAATGTAAGGTATGTCATACACATCAGCCAAGATTTGAAGTGGTTATCAATATTTCTGCCAGGAGGAATGCACAGCATTCCACACAGTGTGCCACAGCAAAATGTATATTTATCCAAGTTTGTCCTCTTGGCTGCCAGAATAAAGGCTGGCTTCTCTAGAATCAGATGGGCAGAGGAAATCTATTATGTATAGCCTAGTTCTAAGCTCAGTCTTCTATCCATGTGGGTCCATCCACTCTTGACAAGTTCCCTATTTCATAGCTGGGTGCCCATCCAAGTGGCTTGTCCTTTCTCTCTTTCATGTGACCTCTCAGTATGAATTACTGTAGTAGAAACCTCTTTAGAGTATGGCAACGGCTTCCTGAAAGCTTCCAGTCTTTTTAACAGCCAGGCCTAGCACTGGCTTAGAATCATCACTTTGGCCACAGTTTATTGATTTGGGAACATCAAAGATCTGGCACTTCTCAAGAAGCACAAAAACTCCACCTCTCCACTTCTCAAAAGCATTTTTCATGCATCAGGAGGGGAGGAATTAATGATGGCCATCTCAGGAAACCATCATTTACCAACCCTGGTGGATCCGCCTTGGGAAATGGGCTTCTAGGAGATGTTCTGCTCACCCTGAGGGTGTGAAGCAGGTAGTAGACACTGGTGGGTCATAGACAGGAAGCACATTACATATACCTGGGCCAGGTACAGGTGCTGACAGACTTATAAAAGAACAAGAGGATTCAGCACTGAATTCAAGGACAAACTTACACTTGTTTACAATAAATCCAAAGGTCCCAATTCCAGCATAGCCAAAGAGAGAGAACCAAAACCTTTTTGTGTGATAAGTTTTAAATAGTAGTGGATTATAGCAGCCAGCCAGCTAGTTGAAGAGGAATCTGGGGACATATGGCCATAGCTGTGTCTGACATTTGCTGGTTAAGGTTGACTGGGGTATGTGGCTATAGCACTCCAAACTTCACCTTCCAAGCTTTCCCAAACAGAGCTTCACAGGAGAAAATACCTTCTGGTTGTTTTCATTCCCCAAATGGCTATGCTTTATGATGTGTTAAGTTTGGGGGGAAGAAAAGAATTCCTCCAGCTGTGGAGTTCTCCCAACTGAAGGCATTCCAGGTTTGGTGATTTATGACCTGCTGAGTGCCAGGAGTGGCTTGGCTCTAGCAGAGGGCGTATGAGAGGGGCCTGCCAGGGCACCACACCTGGTACTATGGGGACCACAGCCATGGAGGCTTTCCAGCTTGAGGTGCCCCTTTTGTGGGCTCCAGGTTATTGGTCACATCCTTTGAGCTGGTGGCCTACTGTTTTCAGTCACCATAAGAGAAATAATCTGCTGGGAAGTTTCAGAGAAAGTTCTGGGTTCCTGGAGTTTCCTGGGCGAAGACTTGGTAAGTAGGAGGACCTCCCCCAGTTTTGCCCTTCTCAGCACCACAGCCAGTCTGTGTGTTTTGTCAGCTGCCAGACCTGGATGCAGGCAGCTTACCCAGCTTCCTTCAACTGAAGGCAGGCAGCTTCAACTTCCTGGTTCTGTAGTGGGGAGCTATGCCAGGCTGTTGAGCAGAATCACCTTCTTAGGAAGATCATGTGCAATACCTGTTGCATGAGTAAACAATGTAGCGGAAAATAAACAAGATAGGACAGGGTTATGGCAGGAAGGCCCTTTAGAGTTGATTAGAATTTTTTTTTTTTTTTTTTTTTGTACTGGAGATTGAACCACTGAGCCACATCCCCAGCCCCATTTTGTGTTTTATGTAGAGATAGGGTCTCACTGAGTTGCTTAGAGCCTTGCCATGGCTGAGGCTGGCTTCTTGTCTCAGCCTCCCTAAGTGCTGGGATTACAGGCTTGCACCACCACACCCAGCTTCCTCCTTGTTTGTTAGTGCATATTCCACCTTCTGAAAGCTCATCTGCAGACTCTCCTTACTTTGGAGGGTGCCTGTAACTGGTCCCCTCTTGATTGGGCAGGGGGAGAACAAGGAAGGCTCTGAGCAGTCTAAGACTTCCAGTCCCACTGTCTGTGTCACGGTCCTAGAAGCCACATGGGCAGTAAGTGCTGCTGGCAAATAAACAACAGGTATACACAGTAAGGGTCAGGTAGCCATGTTCCCGCCAATTTGAACCAGTTCCTGTCACTTTTAGCTCCAACTTCAAATAAAAATGGCCCCATCAAGGACACACTGATTCACACACACACACTCACACACACCACCTATGGCCTGCCCCCCCCACTCAGGGGCAACCTGAGCTCTGAAGGGACAGCCTAGGCTCTGAGCACCAGGAAGAAAAAATGAGAATACCAACCCCACTGGTTCTGGCTGGCCAGAGAGAAAAGCCTTCTAGGCTGTATTACATAGGCCCTGAGCCCCATCTCAAAACAAAGACCAACAAACCTCCTTTGGGAGTTCCTGGGAGCTTTCAAAGAGATGATAGTTAGGTTTGGAGCTGGGATAGGATCCTGAAACCTCTTCCCTTCTTTTGCAGGAAGCACAAACCCTCATACCTCATGTGGCTGATTCTGCTCTCCCTGACAGGTCATGCAAGGAACAGGTATGCCACTAAGAGGATAAGCTCACTTCACTAACCATTCTTATAACATTTATTTTTTATTTTCTGGGTTTTTAATATCGGGGAATTGAACTCAGGGTACTTTATCACTGAGCTACATCCCTAATCCTTTTTTTATTTTCTATTTTAAGACAGGGTCTAAGTTGCTGGGGGTGACCTCTAATTTGCAATCTTCCTGCCTCAAACTCTAGTTGCTGGGATTATAGGCATATGGTACCATGCTCAGATTTATAATTTATAATATTTATTTATTCACTTATTCAACAAACATTTCTGGGGACCAGAAAACGCATTGGGCACTTAAAATACAAAATGAATATGGCAAAGTTTTAAATACATTTGATCCAAAGTTAACATCAGCCATAAACTTTAAAATTATCAACCCAACAGTAAAATTGTGGTACCTCACCCCTTACATGAGGGGTTGGACCTTTTTGTAAGAGAAAATTCCACATGATTAATTAGAGAATAAAAGTTTGAGGGGAGAAAAGTACCTGTTCTATGCCTAGTCCCTTGCTGGCTTCCCCTTGTCTGAAAAACTATGGACTGGAAAGAAGCTAGTGCAGGTGATGCCTCAATTATGATTGTGTCACATCCCAATAAACCCAACATAAGTTGAAATGTCCTAAGTTACAAATGCATTTAATACATTTGACCTACCAAACCTCTAGCCCAGTGTAGCTCATCTTAAATGTACTCAGAACACTTGTTTTAGCCTATAAATTGTACAAAATCATCTAACACAAGCCTACTACATAATAAAGTGATGAATATCTCCAGTAATTTATTGAGTGTTATACTGAAAGTGAAAAAAGTTACCAGTACTTTCTCATCATTGTAAAGTCGAAAAATTTTAAGTCCAACCATGTAAGTCAGGAACACTGTGTGTACATGATGAAGAAAAAGGCAAATGATAGTGGATCCCAGCAATAAGGCCCCCATCTCCACCTCCATTGTCCATATCCTTCCTTCCAATAGCCCAGGGAGCTGAGACCTTCTCCTAATAAGAATGTTTTCTAAATGAGTCTGATTCTTATTAATGTCTATGAGAGGATGAACAGCCATTTGTATTCCAGGAAATGCCCCTGATCCTACTTCCTGTTATGGGAGGAGCTCACTCACAAATCATACCCGCTAAAGAGGACCCTGCCACAGTGAAGGGGCAAGGCCACAATGAAAGCATGCTAGGCCAAATACCAATTTCTTAGTCCTTATAAGGAAAGGGCAGATAGTGACACTTTCATCAACTATGAACTACACATGGGATGAGCCCATAAGAGTTATAATGCATCAGCTATAAAGAATGAAATTATGGCATTTGCCAGTAAAAGTATGGAACTGGAGACCATCATGCAAGTGACATAAGCCAATCCCCAAAACCCAAAGGCCAAAAGTTCTCTCTGGTATGTGGATGCTGACAAATAATAAAGATAGGAGAGAAGGGGGAGAGAAGAGTAGAAGCTCATTGCAGTAGACAAAGGGAGAGGGCATAGGGGGTGGGAATAGAAAAGCCTATAGAATGAATCGGACATAGCTTTTCTATGTGCATGTATGAATACACAACCAGTGAAACTCATCATGTACAACTGCAAGAATGGGATCCTAATTAGAATAAGTAATATACCATGTATGTATAATATGTCAAAATACACTCTACTATCATGTATATCTAAAAATAACAAATTTTTAAAAGATTATAATGGAGCTAAAAAATTCCTATCTCCTAGTATTTTTACTGTACATTTTCTGTTTAAATGCACAAGCACTTACATTGGTATTACAATTGCTCACAGTATGCAGTACAGTAACATGCTGTATAGGTTTGCAGCCTAGGAGCAATAGATTGTAACATATAGACTATATCATCTGGGTTTCTACATGTAACCTTTCTTAACTGGAGCATTATAATTATACATAATAGTGGGATTTGTTATGCCATATTCACATATATATACATAATTTGCTCAGTCTTCTTCCCTAGCACTTTCCCTTTCCCTTTCCTCCCTCCCCAATCCACTCACTCTTCTGTCCTGATTTCTCTCCTATTATTATTTTAATTAGTGCACTATTATTATGTATATAAGTGGGATTATTTGTGGTATATTTGTACATGGACATAGCAAAATTTGCAGATTTTGTTCCCAGATACTTCCTCATGATACTTCCTTTTGTTCTCTTCTCCTCTACTCTTTTGGTATCCCTTCTATTTCCCTCATATCCCCCTTTTTATTTATTTATTTATTTATTTTTGGAATACGTAACTTTTGATGTTCTCATGATGATGAAATCCCCACGGTTAAGTAACACATGATTGTATGAAGGGAGCAACTGTACTGCTGAGATGCTATTTTGATTCAATGACTATCACTTTATTTCCTTATTTTCCCTTTGGTTTCTTGTTCAGGTTGTTCTCAGTGCATTGGGTTGTCCTTGGACAGGTTTCAAGGTGAACATGGCTGAGTCTCTGTTCACCTTTTATCATTGTGGTACCTTCTCCAGCTTCCTGAGATAAAACAGAGGGCTTTAAGATACTTGAGCCATTACACACAGAGGGCAGTATATAGTTAATATACACTCTGAATTATTCTTAACCATTAATTTTTTGCCTATCTGCTATCAGCAGAAGGGTCTAAAACAAGAATTCCAAAATTCAGAATGATTAGCTTGATAGATTGCCCCAATACCTTCTTCAAGCAGCAGTAGTCAAAAAGTAGCCCCTTCCATTATGCATTATGCCTCTCCTTAAAAATGGCTTGAAAGAATGGGGCCCAAGGTGCCATTCCATCTGTCAAATATTATCTATTTACCCATTCCGGTTGGCATTGCATAATGAAAATTCAAATGTGTCTCTATTCATTACACAAAAAAGGAAAGCTCCTTGGGGCCCCTCTATGACAATATTTACTCAATTTATTCTTGGCTCTTGGGGTAGTGCTCAGTTTTGCTAAAAGCAAAGGTGAATTTGTGGTAGACTATAGAAAAATACATAGTGAAAATAAGCTATTTGCATTCGTTCACTCATTTAAAACTAAGAACTAATTAAAACCACGGAAGACAATATTGCTAAGGATGTGTTTAGAGACAGTAGCGAAATCCAAGGTGCCTTGGATTGGGAGTGTAGCTTGGTGATAGAGTGCTTGCCTTGCATGAACCAGGCCCTGGGTTCCATTCCAACACTAGAAAAAGAAAATCAAAGCTGCCTGATGACTAGCCCTCAGCCTAAATTCAACACCACCCTTCAGCATTGGCTAGCAGAGAGAAAGACTGCCTTTTAAAGGAACAAAGCTATTTGAGGAAGCCAGTCAAAGATACTATAAGAAACAGATTAAATATAGATAGTTGAAGAATACTTAATAGATGAAAATTATAAAATAGAAAATCTTGAAGACATTGACAAATTTCGAGAGATAGAAAACCTACCCAAATTAAATCAGGTGGACATAGAAAATTTAAACCCATCAATTTCAAACAATGAAACTGAAGACACCATGGAAAGCCTACCAACAAAGAAAAGCCTAGGACTAGACAGATTCTCAGCCGAGTTCTACCAGGCATTCAGAGAAGAATTGACACCAATCCTCCTCAAATTATTCCATGAAATAGAAAAGGAGGGAACCCTTACAAACTCATTCCATGGAGCTAGTATCACCCTGATACCAAAACCAAAGACACAATCAAAGAAATAAAATTTCAGACCAATATCCCTGATGATCATAGATGTAAATAGTCTTAACAAATTACTGGCAAATCACATGGAAAACAACAAAAAGATAGTGCACCATGATCATTGGATTTCATCCCAGGGATGCAAGGTTGGTTCAACATACAAAAATCAATACATGTAATTAATCACATCTATTGACATAAAAACAAGAATCACATAATAATCCCAATATGCAGAAAAAGTGCTTAACAATATACAGCCTCTGTTTATGTTCAAAACATTATAAAAAAGTAGGGATATTAGGAATATACCTCAACATTGTAAAAGCTATGTATGTTAAACCCAAGAACATCATTCTAAATGGAGAACAACTGAAAGCATTCCTTCTAAAAACTGGATGCCCACTTTCACCACTTCTATTCAACATAGTCCTTGAAACTCTAGCCAGAACAATTAGACAGAATAAAGAAATTAAAGGAAAACAAATAGGAAAAGAGGAGCTCAAACTATCCCTATTTGCTGATGACATGACTCTACATTTAGAAAACCCAAAAAACTCCATCATAAAACTTCTAGAACCCATAAGCAAATTCAGCAATTAAAATTAAATTTTAATTAATAAAAATTTAATTAAAATTCAAGATATAAAATTAACACCCATAAATCAGCTGCATTCCTGTACACCAATGGTGAATCAGCTGAAAGAGAAATTAGGAAAACTATCCCATTCACAAGAGCCTCAAAAAAAAAAAAAAAAAAAAACTTGAGAATCAATCTAACAAACACTAAAGAAAAAAATTGAAGAAGAGCTTAGAGGATGGAAAGATCTCCTCTGTTCTTGGATAGGTACAATTAATATTGTTAAAACGGCCATACTACCAAAAGCGCTGTACTGATTTAATGAAATTCCTCTTAAATTCCAATGACATTCTTCATAGAAATACAAAAAGCAGTCATAAAATTCATTTGAGAAAAATAAGTAACCCAGAATAGCCAATGCAATCCTTAATGAGAAAAGTAAAGCGGAAGCATCATAATACCACACCTTAAATTATATTACAGAACTAGAGTAACAAAAGACACGTGGTACTGGCACCAAAACAGACAAGAAAACAAATGCAGCAGAATAGAAGACACAGAGACAAACTCACATAAATATCTCATAAATATCTAGTTATCTCACACTATAAGCATACACCTCGTCAAAAAATTGTGCTGGGAAAACTGGAAATCCATATTAGCAGAATGAAATTTAACTCCCTATCTCTCACCCTGCACAAAACTCAACTCAAAGTGGATCAAGGACCTTAGGCATTAGACCACAAACCCTTCACCTACTAGAAGAAAATGTAGACCTAACTCTCCATCATGTCAGCTTAGGAACTGAATTCCTCAATAAGACTCCTAAAGTGTAGAAAGCAAAATCAAGAACCAATCCATGGGATGGTGTCAAACTAAAAAACTTCTTCACAGAAAAGGAAAACAATCAAGAATGTGAGGAGAGAACCTACAGAACGGGACAAAATCTTTGCCACCTGCATCTCAGAGCATTAATCTCCAGGATATATAAAGAACTCAAAAAACTTAACACCAGAAAAACAAATAACCCAGTCAATAAAAGGAGAAAGGAACCGAACAAGCACTTCACAGAAGAAAAAAATACAAATGGTCAACAAATACAAAAAAAAAAAAGGTTAACATCTCTAGCAATTCAAGAAATGCAAAAACTACACTGAGATTCCATCTTACTTCAGTCAGTATGACAATTATCAAGAATACAATTAGTGATTAATGTTGGTGAGGATGTGGGGAAAAGGGTACACTCATACATTGCTGATGGGACTGCAAATTGGTGCAACCAATCTGGAAAGCAGTATGGAGATTCCTTAGAAAACTTGAAATGGAACCACCATTTGACCCAATTATCCCAGTCCTCAGTATATACCCAAAGGACTTAAAATCAGCATACTACAGTGTCGCAGCCACATCAATGTTTACAGCAGCTCAATTTGTAATAGCTAAGCTATGGAACAAACCTAGGTGCTCTTCAACTAATGAATGGATAAAGAAAATGTGGTGTATATACACAACTGACTATTATTCAGCCATAAGGAATAATGAAATTATGGTATTTGCTAATACATGGATGTATCTGGAGACTATCATGCTAAGTGAAGTAAACCAATTCCAGAAAATCAAAGGCTGGATATTCTTACTGAAATGTGGATGATAACAAATAACAAGGAGGGAGAGGAGAGAAATAGAGTGGATTAGACAAAGAGGAATGAAGGGAAAAGAGTGAGGATGGGAATAAGAAAGACAGTAGAATGATTCAGACATAACTTTCCTATGTTCACGTATAAATACACCACCAGTGAAAACACATCATGTACAACCTCAAGAATGGAATCTTTTTTAAGATATTTTTTTAAACCTTTATTTAATTTATTTATGTATTTTGTATGTGGTGCTGACGATCAAACCCAGTGTCTCACGCGCGCGAGGCAAGCGCTCTACCACTGAGCTACAACCCCAGCCCAAGAATGGAATCTTAATTAGAGTAAGTTATACTTCATGTATGTGTAATATGTCAAAATACACTCTACTGTCATGTATATCTAAAAAGAATTTTAAAATTTTTAAAAATACTTTACAAAAAAAAGCAATAGCTCAGATATGACCTGTGCTGACTACAGTTGGAGTGACTAATAGATGTACAGAAAGATTAATTTTAAATAGTTATCATGTATTCTGACTTCTTAATGAATTTTCTAATTTTCTCAGTAGTCTGTTATTATTATGTGGACAAATAAACAAAATATATTTTAGTCTATTTTTTAATATTTACCTCAATTATTCCTCTTTTGTAGCATTATTACATTGGTCAAACAAATCTGGAGCAATCCTCAGTGATAGTGCTAACAGGAAGTATTGTTTTGTTAAATGGAAGGCTGTATTTTTCTACCCTCAGCCTGATGTTGTTGGTTTCTAAAACATGTTCTTTATCATCTTTCTAAAACATGTTCTTTATCATGTTTTGTTTTTTGGTCATATCTCCAGTTGTTTCTTCATGTTTTATTTTGAGATAGGGTCTCACTAAGTTGCTTAGGACCCAGCTAAACTGCTGAGGCTGGCCTCAAATTTGCAATCATCCTACATCAGCCTTCTAAGCTACTGGGATTACAGGCAAGCACCACCATGCCTGACTTATATTAGATATCTTTTAAGATACTTTCTAATTCAAACTGTTTCATGATGAGGTAATTACTACTTTTTAAAACATGTTTTTATTAGCCCATTATAGTTATATGATACATGCACTTCAGTATTTATAGCAGTACCACTTACTAGTACTTTTGGAATATAGCTATAGACCAATGAGGGCTACATTAAGCAATCCATCACCTCCACTGAATTCTACTGCCCTGTTCTCTTACTTTCAAAATCTCCTGGTTCAATTACTCAAACCTTGAGACAACTTAAAAGAAAATTAATTCTTATTAGGGATTAGAAAAAATTAAGCAGGAACTGAAACTTTTTTGTTTTAGAGTTTTTCAAGGTGTTTTCTTTTGAGATTTTTCAATAGAAATAAATCACTGAAATGACTTTTGAGTAATAAACATAAACTTTACTGAAAATTCAATAATATTCTAGGAATATTTGGAAGTGAATAATCCAAAGAAAAATAAATGATTTAAGCTAATATGAGAGTAAATTCTATAATGTTTATTTCTGAAAAGCTTTGCTCAAACACCTAAGCATCATTAAAAATATATATTTTAAGTTGAAAACTAGTAAATATATAATATGCTTATACTTAAATATTTTAAAACCTCCTTTAAATTAGCTTTCATATACTCACAGAGGTGTCAATGAAAGTTTCATATGCATCTCCTAGGCAGAAAATGATTCATTATTAGTATAAATGAATTTCAATTCATTGAAAGTTTTTAATTTGAAATTCACCTTCCAAGAAGGAAATAAAAACAAATGCAATCAGTATTTCCATATTTAATTATTAAATTTCCCTGGAAAACTAAAAATGGTCCAGCTGTAAAAATATGAGGCATATTAAAGAAGGAACATGTTTAAAATCAAGACATGAGGATTTTTCTTTACAAAAACACTTCAAGGCTGAGATAAATAAAATAAAAATACTTCAGGCAATACATAGTAAACATTTTCATTTAAATAAGAGTATAGTGTCCTTCTCAGAAACACTTATACATTATATCTATTATTTTCCAGTAACAGTGAAAATAAAATTATAAATATAAATATTATAGATTCAAATATTTTTAAAATGAAATTAATGATAGGCATAGACTATTATTTATATAAACAATGTAGATGGCTAGAATCATCAATTTGATTTAATATCAAATACATTTCTATATAATTATTTTAAAATAAGAATTATAAATTTTAATTCAGCCAATTCAAGATTTCATTCAGTCAAAACAATAAGCCTCTCAAAAATTTAGAACTTAGAGATAAATATTGGAAAGTTTCTCAATATAGTAAATAGGATATTCTGATCTCTACTGAATTATACTGTACAAAAACAATTATTAGTTGCTCTGTAGCTTATTATGTAGTCACTAAAACTCCTTGACCAAAATATCACTATAACTGTATAAAGTAAAGTCCTATAATAAAGTGAATGCAGTAATGGCCAGAATCTTTTCAAAACTAGAGTGTGGACGTTTTGTGTTCATTTTCACAGGCATAAATTTGGTTTCCAAAATTCCCAGATCCAATATCTAAATGTTTTAGCAGAGGTAGGGCAACACTGGAAAGAAATGATTTAATGGGCCTCAGGAAGGAAAAAAAAAAACTATTTTAAAGCTTAGTTTGACAAATACATCTTATATAGAAGATAACATGAATGACTTAGAATTACATAATAATGCTTTTATCAAAGTTTGTTGGTCAGGTAAAGGGTAAGAATCAAGTAAAATGTAACATGCTTTTAACAAAGCAGTCTGAGTAATATGTTAAGTGTTAGGGTGGGATAGGAAAGAAATTGAGCTGGGCAAACATTTCCTCTTGGACTTTCTATATAAACATCTAGTTTACTTTTGGACTGTTTATCAGGGTATCCACGTAATGGGGAAGAGGGACTCTGCGCACCTACGAGGTGCTTCCCAGAGCAAAGGCCTTGTCTTGCTGCTGTAGGAAAACAGTGCCTTCTCAAATCCTAAAGCCTGACAGAAGTATAGGAAATGAAAGTAATTTTTGTCAAAAGTTAATCCATCCTCACTGGACTCCTTTTAAATTAAAAAGTCATTCAAAGACCAGCTGGAAGTACAGACTCAAAATTAATCAAATTATATTTTTACATGTTTGAATAGTCTACAATGAAATCCACCAATCCATAATTAATATGGGCTAATTATCCTTTATTGGGCTTTTTAATCCCTTTAACCAAATAGTCAAGCTACAGTTGTTTTATGTAACTTTTGTTTCACTGAAAAACATGGGAGAATGTCCTGATGATGTCCAATAAGGTCAATGAGTAAACACTGTTCACCCCACACCAAATGATGTTGCCTTCGGGGAGATTTTGGAAATAAAAAAAAAAATCAGTTGATACACCAGAAAGGCATATTGTATGCTTAACAAATCTCTTCACTGCAGCTGGAACTCCAAGCCACTTGGTAATTTCAAGTGAGAGGTAACAGAAGTCTTTCTCAATTCAAACTCAGAAGTTTCTGAAGAACTTCAAGCACAATTACATGGCAAAATTGATACTGCTCCTATATACATACATATATATGAAAAACACAATGATAAGTAATTAATACTAATATCCACTTTTGGAGAACACATTTGTAATTTTTCAACCACACAGGATAATTCCCCAAAAGAGCAAATGCTTAACTACAAATAAGTAACTTAAGTAAGAACATCTTTATTAAAGTATATTTTTTAAACTATGAGGATGATTACTTTTTATAGTGGCAGTGTCATAACCAATGAGGTTGATTATTCTAACTGAAAAAAATTTAATAACATATGAAGAAGATAGTTAAATTACCATAATACAATTCTCAGTCTAGAACTAGTTTATTGAAGGCTTAACTAAACTGAGGGGAAACTGTCTGTCTCAATTTCCTTATATCTGAAGGTCTTATAAACTGAAGTCTGATGCCTCAAAACATGGCTTTTCCATATTGCCATGCTGTTTAAGTGACTTATCTAAAGTTATTTGTTAATAAATTTATGGATAGCAATTTGAGATAACAACTAGCTGCAAATGGAGTGGTATCAGAAGTAGTATTGAAAAAAAATTAAAGGTGGGCAATCTTTATTTTTAGAAATTGTCATTTTTGCATCTTTACAAGAAAAATTTTAATTGGCTTTTTAAAATTTTTTATTTTGTAACATAGGTAGTAAATGGGAAGTTGTATAGAGAGGTCCTTCTCCCAACTTCCCCCAATGATAACACCCTGCATAATTTCAGTGCAATATCAAAACCAGGAAATCGCTACTGGGATAATCCACAGAGCTAATCCTAAATAAAATTCTAAATAGTCTCTTACATTAATCTTTATATACATAAAATCTAAATTTTATATGTACAAAAATGTGTGGGTAACTAATTTCATTTTAAATACTCTTAATCTCCTCTACTAGTGATTAATAACTAATCTATGACATAAAATTATCTTTTTATGACATACCAATAACAATATTTACTGGCAAGTCGTTATCTCAAATTGCTATCCAGACATTAACAAATAACTTTATATACTAGTCCTAAATAGCATGGCTACGGAAAGGCATGTGTTTATGCATCAGACTTCAGTTACAATGTTGGCAGCTCCTACCTGGCTCTTTGAGTGACTCAACGGTGAAGACTTGATTACTGTAAACCTTAAGTTTATGATCAGAATATCATAGCAAAATGATATTTACTAATGTCTACCTCAAATAGTAAGAATTCAGTTATACCAGGTAAGTAAAAGCTTTATAAATTAGCAAGTACTATACTATGTTAATCTTTGTATTCACTATTCTTATTAGAATAGTGAATTATTAGAATTCTTATTATTCTTATTAGAATTCTTATTATTTTAAGAATTTAGATGGTGAAAAGTTTCTTATTAGAATTTACATGGTGAAAAGTTTACCTTCGTTTGAATCATGCCAGAACGTTGTTCTCTCATTTGGGTCACTATATTCTCAAAGCTGAACTGTAATAAGAGGACAATAATTTCATATTATTCATGTAAGGGGAAAAGCACAAACCCAAGGATTGTTAAATGAGTACTACATACCTCTTTTTAGTAAAAGACATGTCAACATGTAACCAGAAATGTCTCATTTCCAATCACAAGAAAATGTGCCTTTTTAAACTTACTCCAATGGATAAAAAAGACTTATTGTAATAGGTTTTCAGGAAAATGCAGGAAGCTATCATGTATAATAAAAATGTTCTCCAATAAAAAAACAAAAATGATCTTCAAAAGAAATAACAACAAATTTACCCTTGCATATACTTTTGTGTTATCCAAAGGGAGAACTGAAAGCAGCAATGTAATTCTGGGAAAACAAGATTTTCTCTGGCTTCAAGAGTAGCATAACCATTTTGCCTATAAGGAGTCCTGTCAACTCAAATGGAGACCTGAACAAAAGTTGGTGCAACACTAGATTCTGCACCTTTATGCAGAGACTGGCACAACCTGGGGTGTTTACTGAGTGAGGGCAGGTTGCAAAGATCGGTTGCTAGCCCACAATGAGAGCAGAAATGGAGGTATTTAGAAACTTACAGCAATCTGATACTGGAGTAGCATTAGAAGTGTGACCAGCTGAACAGGTACACACCACCTTGGGAGTTAAACTTGCCTGAAGAGTCCTGTGTGGTGCAAGTTCACTACAGTCATGTAAGTGACATGCAAGGCCATGTCAACATGTGATATTTTAATCCAAAAGAATATAAAGATTTTTTTTTAGGGCAGGGGATGTGGCTCACTGGTAGAAAAGAACACTTGCCAAGCATGCACAAGGCCTTGGTTCAATCCCTAGCACTGAAAAAACAACTATTAAAAGTAGGCATTCCTTTATATTTATAACATGTCATTCTTATTATCTGCATAATAAAAATATTAAGCCTTTCAAAAACATAGGTAAACCAGAAGTTGTGCAGAAAAGTCCTTGTATATCCTTCTCCCAACTTCCCCCAATGATACTATCCTACATAATTATAATGCAATATCAAAAACCAGAAAGTTGTCGCCAGGACAATTCACAGAGCTTATTCAGATTTCACTAGTTTTATACAATCGTGTATGTGTATGTATGTGGGTTTCTATGCAATTTTATTACAGATGAAGATTCATGTAACTGCAACCACTGTCAAAATACAGTGTTATCCTTTCTATCACAAGATTTCCTTGTGCTATCTCTTCACAGTCAGCCATCCAATCCCAAACCCCTGACTACCAGTGCTCTTTCCTCATCTCTATAGTAGCGTTATTTCAAGAAAGTTACTGAATTGAATGACAATATCTAACCTTTTAAGATTGATTTTTTTCACTCAGTAACTGCCTTGAGATCCATCCAAATTATTTCATTTATTAGGGGTCCCATTCCTTTTTTATTGCTAAATAGTATCCCACAGTATGGATGTGTACTGATTTCCAGTTTGGAGCTGTTATCAATGAATGTGCTAGGAATATCTTTGTATGGATTCTTGTATGGACATAAATTTTCATTTCTGGGATAAATGTCCAAGAATCCTACTGCTGAGTTATACAGTAAGTTTAGTTTCTTGTTTTTTTAAGGAAACTATCAAACTATTTTCCAGAGTGGCTGAACTCTGTAAATTACCAATGTATGAGTATGGATAATATAATGGTAATCCAGTTTCTCTGAATCTTTGCCAGCATTTCTCCAAATCTTCACCAGTATTTTATGGTGGCACTATTTTTATATTAGCCATTCTGACAGGAGTGCAGTAAACATCAAGGTTTTACTTGCATTCTCCCAAAAGATAATGAAGGTAACCATCTTTTCATGTACTTGCCATCTGTATACTCTGTTAAAAATTCTGGTCATGTCTTTTACCCAACTGGTTTGTTTATTGTTGTTGTTGTTTCATTACTGATTTTTGAGGGTCCTTTATATATCTTAAATGAAAGACTTTTTTTGGCTTGGAAACAGTTTCTTCCAATTTTTAGCCTGTCTTTGCATCTCCTTTTCTTTTAAATGCATTTCAAGTCACAGCATATATAGAGAGCTCAATTCCATCTCTCTGGTTGCAAACAATCTTTTCATCTCTTCTTAGGGCATATTACAAAACAAATTAGGCCAGGAAAAGATAAATCTATTAGCAGATAGCATAAAGCATATATGTAGAAAATATCAAAGAATCAAAAAATAGATAAAATGTTTTAGAATTAATGAGTTCAAAATTCAAAAACAAAGGTCACAGGATACGAGATCAATATACAAAACCAACTGCATTTCTACATTTCATATTCATTACTGCAGAAATGTAGAAACTGAAAGAAAAACAATACTATTTACACTTGCTCTAAAGAAAATGAAATAGCATAAATCTAACAAAACACCTATAGAATCTATATGCTAAAAATTACAAAATGATGAAAAAATACAAAGACCACCTAAATGAAGGAAAGATATACTACTACACTCATGGATTAGATGATTTATCATAGTAAAAATGTCAATTTTTCCAAATTAATCTACAAACAATGCAATTTCTAACAAAATCCCAGCAAGTTCTTTTTGTAGACATGTCCAGCTAATTCTAAAATTTATGTCAGAAAACATAGACCCTGTAATGCTAAAACAACTCTGGTAAAGAATAATAAAAGTGGAAGGAATCACTCCATCTGATGTTAAAGTTTAGTACATAACTATAGTAATCCAAGGGTAGTATTGGCAGGACATATACACAGATCAAAGGAATATAATATAAAACCAGAAATAGAGCCATATAAATATGTCCAATTAGCCGGCGCAGTGGAACAAGCCTCCCTGTAATCCCAGCACTTAGGGAGGCTGAGACAGGAGAAACGTGAGTTCAAAGCCAGCCTCAGCAATGGCGAGGCAATAAGCAACTCAGTGAGACCCTGTCTCTACATAAAACACAAAATAAGGCTGGGAGTGTGGCTCAGTGGTCGAGTGCCCCTGTGTTCAATCTCCAGTACCAAAAAATATATATATATGCCCAATTACTTTTGACAAAAATATAACAGCAATTAATAGAGGAAGAGCAGCCTTTCAACAAATAGTGCTGGAACAATAGTACCATTTTTAAGTCAAAAATAGAATGTTTTTTGGGGTGAGGGGTATTGGATATTGAACCAGAGGTGCTGTACCACTGAGTTATATCTCCAGCCCTTTATATGTTTTATTTTAAGATAGTGTCTCACTAAACTGCTTAGGTTCTCACTAAGTTGCTGAGGCTGGCCTCAAACTTGCAATCCTCCTTCCTTAGTCTCCTAAAACTCTGGGATTACAGGCATGCATCACTGCACCCAGCCAAAACTAAAAAATTTTTTAAAAATTTAAAAACTGAGCCGGCATGCCTATAATCCCAGCACTTTGGGAGGCTGAGACAGGAGAATCACGAGTTCAAAGCCAGCCTCAGCAATGGCAAGGTGCTAAACAACTCAGTGAGACACTGTCTCTAAATAAAACAAATTAGGGCTGGGGAGGTGGCTCAGTGGGCAAGTACCCCTGAGTTCAATCCCTGGCACCAAAAAAAAATAAAAATAAAAAAATTTAAAAACTGAACTTTTGCCTAAATCTCATACTGTACACAAAAATTAACTCAAATGGACTTTAAATCTAAAACATAAAACCACAGAATTTTTTTAGAAAAATTCTTCAGGATATAGGATTGGTAATGACTTTTTTGACTTAACATCAAAAGCACAACACACAAAAAGAAAAATTGATAAAACTAAGCTTTATTGAAATGAAAAATTGTTTCTTTGAAAGCCTTAAATTTTGACTTCATATTATGTTTATAAATATTTATAAATTATGGAAATAAATCTGTATTATCAGTCTTTAACCTTAATTTGCTGATGATAAAATAAACATAGATATTTGGTCAAGAAAAAACACAACTTTCTCAATGAGGCTGTAGTGGTCAAAAAACAATGACAATGGAAGTGACTGAAAAGAAATTAAGACCAAAAGGTTTTCATACTAATTTTATCTGGAATTGTAACTCCTCATAAACTGAATTTTGTAGTATTAATTCTGAAGTGCTAAAACCATACTTGAGTTATTTGTAAAGATATACTGACTATAATTATACTGATTGGCAAAAGGATCATTAATCTACTTGTCCTTTTTAAAAATGTATTTTGTTTGTTTGTTTGTTTGTTTGGGTACTAGTGATTGAGCAGTCCGGGGTGCTTTATCACTGAGTGACATCCCCTCAGCTTTTTTTTTTTTTTTTTTGGAGACAGGGCCACACTAAGTTACTAAGGGTCTCTATAAGTTTCTGAGGCTAGCCTTGAATTTGCAATCCTCTTGCATCAGCCTCCTGAGTAGCTGGGATTACAAGCGTGTGCCACCACACCCAGCCTTACTTCTCTTTTATGATAATAATAATAATAAAAGAATCCAAAGACAAAGATGAAGAATTATTTTATAGAATAGTAGATAAAAAGCTAACAGAAGCTGATAGTCACGTTTCATATATAACATTAATGCTCTAGAGACTTTTTATAAAGGAGTACTTTGAATTGCTTAGATTAAAAAAACCATATACAATGGTGAAAGACTATTTGAAAGACGTTTTCTTGAAAAGTCTGGCAAATATATGGCAAAAATGATAACTATCATTTTCTAATTATACCACAGAGTTTGATAAATTTGGGGACTGGCTAATGATAGGGAGGGATACCAACTCATGGAACAACAAAAAAGTAGAAAAATATTTACCATTGAAATTTAAGGAAGGGGGCTGGGATTGTAGCTTAGCGGTTGAGCGCTTGCCTCGCATGCGTGAGGCCCTGGGTTCGATCCTCAGCACCACATACAAAGCAATAAAATAAAGACATTGTGTCCATCTACAACTAAAAAAATGTTAAAAAAAAAAAAAAAAGAAAAGAAATTTAAGGAAGGCTAACATAGTGATTCTCCCAGTATATGTGTGTCATGAACATAATGTGGTAAGGAAGAGTTCTTCCTTCTCCTCAGCTGGATTACTGATGAACTCTAATTCAAAACTATGTAAAAATTCAAAGCACTACATTTTCAACAAATATGAGTGACTTGAAGCTCACTTTTTGTGTAGTATGATATTCTGATAATAAAGCTGCAATAACCAAAAAAAATGTAGTTGGTGAGGTAGTTAACACAGATTAAGAAATTTATGCCAAAAGAAATCAATATACTGCTTCAAAAAGAATCTTGCTACCAAAAAAAAAAAAGCAAACCCCAACACCCTCCAGATGAACTACGGTGTGCTTAGTGTCATAGTACAAATTTTTATCATATATAGGGCTATGTGTTAAATTTGGGATTATTCTCCTTATTACATGATCATTCTCTATGTTAGCTGAAAATTAACAATTGTTACTGCATGCTGAAGATGGTAAAAGAAGGGAAAAGTTCTGCTGAGGATATTTGAAATCCTGCAAGTCAAGCTAGTTTGTGCTGGGTGCAACGGTACACACCTGTAATCCTAGCAGTTTAGGAAGCTCAGGCAGGAGGATCACAAGTTCAAAGCCAGCCTCATCAATTTAGTGAGGCTGTAGCAACTTAGCGAGATCCTGCCTCAAAAAATAAAACAATGGGCTGGGGATGTTGCTCAGTGGTTAAGCACCCTAGGTTCAATCCCTGGTATAAATAAAAGGGAGAATAGATTAATACCTGTATTGATTAAATTCATGCTTTCATGGGACTGGACTAGTTACCATAGGACTAGGTGTTATAAAGCAGACCACCCCTCATGCTTACGCTCTTCTGTACACACTTGCTTCTCTTATTATTTCCACCATGAGTTAAAGTAATACAAGACCCTCACGAGAAGCATTGCCTGATCTGGAACTTTCCAGCCTCCAGAACTATGATACAAAATGAACCTTTATATAATAAACCTTTGTTTTACAAAATACCCAGTGCCTCAGGTATTCCATTATACCAACAGAACATTAGACTAATACAAACCTAACACACTAATCACACTCTTGGATGAGACATCAATATCTTAAAGTTTCTAAATGCTTACTCCCAATTTTTACATACTAAACTTGCTGTGGTTAACAAACATGCTCTGATGAATAAAATTTTTGAGGAAAGTAGAGAAGGACATCAATAAGAATACTTATGTTAGTGACAGTTCCATGCTCTATGGAAAATCAATAAAGAAACAATCAATGCATTTCCTATTTTTGAACTATTATATATTTCATCAGATCAAAGTATCTATAATTGTTAAGATGCACCATTATTTTATATACCACTAAAAAATAAAAAATACTAAAAAATAAATGACATGAGATTGGTTATAAGATACATTTTAAGTTTTAAAGTATAAAAAAGCTATAATGTGGAGGGGAGGCAATGATCCTTTTACTTAGACTTGATGAAAGACAATATTTATAGCTTTTCCAGTTGTCACAAGGGATACAAAATAAGGATAAATACAAAATTAAGAAACTATAACGGATAATATATAAATAAGAAATATGCTAAAGGATAAAACATTAATTATGGAAATAAAGTAACATCAGACTGCTAATATTAGCATTTTAGGACATTTTTCATTTTTTGACCACCCAGTATATATTCTTTTCTTTTAGTACTAGGGTTGAACCCAAAGGCACTTTACACTGAGCCCTTTTTTATTTTGAGACAAAGACTTGACAAACTGCCCAGGCTAGCCTTGAACTTGTGATCCTCCCAAGTAGCTAGAATTACAGGCATATGCCACCATGCCTAGGTATATGTCCCTTTCTGTAATGATACTCTGAGTCTGCTTTGGAAAACTGTATTTCTTTCATTCTCAACCATATGGACTACAGTAAATGGACCAGTACATCCTCTGTCACTGGTTCAGAAAAGGAGCTAAATTTTCAGTGAGAAAAGTGAAATAGTAGGAGATTTTGGCCTGTGCTTCTGAAAAACAGATGTTCCTCCATCCTCCAAGGAGTAACTGGAATTAGATTGTTACTCCCTACTTGATATTATCTGAGAATGAGTGCTGGAACCACAATAGCCATTTTTCTGCTACGAAGGAGACCTATTATTGTTAGAATATGACTTTGCAAAGTCTGAGAGGGCAGAGATTTGACACTGGTTCTGACAAAAACATAACTAATATGCTTGCCAGGGCTGATGTCTAGAAACCTGTGTTTCCTCATAACTGAGGTATGGATTTTCACATTTCTTGTGATCATTCTATAAGCCACTTTTCCCCTAGTGTTTGCTCAGTAAACAGGTAATGAGAAACAGATGTTTTCCCCTCCTCACTCCTGCAGCATAGCTATATAGTTCAATAAGTAAGCCCTTTCAGCCACAAATCTAAAGACACATTCCCAATCAGTTTAGTCAATAATAAAACAGTTTGATCCACATATTGGATCCCTCTATCTCTTATCTAATTCCAAATTTAGGAGAAAAGTAAAGGATTTTTAATGCTTGACTAAAACCCAACAACATTATTGTCCTTATTTTATATAAGAGAACTGAGTTTGAGAGAGAATGAGCAATTTACACAAAGTCAAAGTCACCAAAATTTGAAGTACGTAGTAAAACTGTCAAATCCAGGGACCTTTCATTCATTAGTTCTGAAGTCTACATTTTTTTTCAGTGTACTCACTCACATGTACTAAAAACAGGCATGGTTCATTTACAAGATACTAAAAACCATGGTGGGGGACAGAGGGAAAGAAAAAGAAAATGAACTTATATTTCCTGTGTATCTACTATATTTCAGACACTGTCCTAAATGATTGATTTATATTATTTCTTAAATTTTCACAATCATCACCAGGAAACTACAGTAAGTTAAGTGAGAAGCAGGTATCCAAACCTCGTGTGCTTTCAGTTTGCAAGTTGTTCCTGAAGGCCAAATATTAGTCTTCCAATATTATCAGGCTGTTAAAAGCAGTGTTTATAAACAGCATTGGTTTATCTGTTTGATTCACATACTTACTGAAAAGTTCTTTTCAATAGCACAGAATACAGCATCCACACATATGAATACCCCTGTCCGGCCTACACCAGCACTGCAGTGAACCACTATGGGTCCTGTAAGGTGGCTCTTCCTCACATAACGAACATATTTTATGAAATCATCTGCTGAAGCAGGAGTGCCATGGTCTGGCCACTTAGTGAACTGCAAGTGTTTTACAGAGTGGCTAGTTCCTGTCTGTGAGAGAGAGAGAGAGATGTATTGATTTCTTATACAAGAGATTTCATTTCAATTTCTAATATACCAATAATAATACAATTATTATAACAGAGGACATACCATATTATACTGATATTATATAAAACTTTCAAAGAAAACTCAAACCTAATTTTGATTTATAAAAATTCTGAAAGTTACCAGGTTTGAATTTTTCTCCATTTTACAAAGGGAACACAATAATAACAATGAAAATAAGAATGTTAACAGACAACACAAATTGAGCACTTACCATGTCAGGTGCTTCTCTGAGGGCTTCACAAGAAATAATCCATTTAATCTTCACAACAATCCTGTGAGTTAGGCCTTACTTTATCCTTTGTTTTTACAGATAAGGATTAGGGGGATTGGGAGGTGTATGCTAGCTCACAAGACCCATGTGTTTGAAGTTGAGACTTTAACATAGGCCTCTGAATCCTAATTTACTATTTTTGTTCTGCACAAAGTTGTTGAATAGCCTAATTTTTAATCCTTCCTCTCATCATTTATAAGCCACAAGTCATAATTCATATAAGTCTGCCAATTCAATGTCAAATGCCTTAGTTGATCATGCTATTCTCTAAAATTCTTCAATGTCTCACAACTATTTTTTTAATAACAAACTTCATATTCCTTTGGTGAAAAAAAAGACATTTCATGTTTTAGATGGTCTCTGTTTACTTTCTATCTCCTCTTTTTATCTTTCATTATTTCCTGACACTGAACTTTCCCATTACAGAAACACTTAACTATTTATATTTCTATATACACATCTCATGCAGTTTATATGTGGGTCATCTATTTCCTCTACCTTTATCATGGGTAGTTCTCCATCCAGATGCCACCTCCTCCAGTAAACCTTCCCCTAAACCCCAAGAAAGTCTAAGCACTTCTCTTCTGAACCTCCATACAGATCTCAATATTACCTCTGAAAATAATTCAAGGATCAGTGAGTGTACCAATCTCTTCCTATTTAATAAATATCAGTAGTGCTGGCAGGGTGATTAGCACACTTCAAGGACTCAATACATATCTGCCACACTCAGCAGTAGCAGCCAAAGAATTTCCCAGGATCAGACAAATTCTAATACTCACTCTCTACATCCCACCTCTCTAATTTTCTTTTCTTTCCAAAGTTTGGTTAATACAGAAGTAAAAGTGGTGGTAGTTTCTGCTACCAGGGGGAAGTAAAATGTTACTTATCAAAGTATCTACTCAGTCTATATTCCACCTCAATCCTAATTTCTAGTCCTAACATATCTGCTTGTATAGTACAACATATACCTCATACTTAATTTTAAAAACTTACAGACTTCTTCACAATTTGAAATATTCGAATGATGAAATATTTAAGTATCTGGTACTTCTCCAGGAAGATACAAAGGTGTTTCAACTCCAAAGGCTTCTTCAGAGACATGGGCCAGTAATTGTGGCATTTGATAACTCCATCCTCCACATCTCTGGTTATCATGGCAATAACATTAGAATTATTTTCCAAAACCATTTGCCAGAAGTCATTTGTGGTGTTTGGCAGTGGTCCTTGGGTAGCAATATAAAAATTCTCTTCTCCATGATTGATTATTCTAATATAACTAGCATTGATGTAATCCATGCTTTCTCCAAGAGGAACACGTGTTGAATCATCTATTATAGAAAGAGAAACAGCTGGTAGATAAAGGAAAAGTGGAAGATGCAATACACCCAGACTTCATGAAAGCATTTCACACATGTATTTCTTTAACCAATAGAGAAGATGGCCTAGAAAATTCTTCTCAAAAGGGTTGAGTTCATGAGTTTTCTTTCCCCCACAAAGCACACTGGCATGACCTAAGAAATATACAATTAGTGGAGTATTATTTTTTAAGTTTTTAATATACAAAGAATGTCCACAGCATCCAGATGCTTTGAGAAATTCCTCTTAGATATGGTAAAGACAGGATTAGACCAAGGAAAAATATATACTAGTTTTCAACTGAACACAGCAGAGGAGGAGCCCTCTGAGGCAGTAAATGAATGACATTCTTCTACAAATTTGGGAAGCCTGAAAACCTAGAGCAGCAGGAGCCAAAAAATATGTTAGGTGACTGAAGACAAATCACAGGATTAATGGAATTCCACTGTCTCTCTCACAAAAGGCAGCCAGCTTTTATATCTATCCTCAGTCTTCAACTGGTAAAGTAACATCTAATCAAAAGCAAAGGTATTGTGGTGAAAGGATGTTACCACATTTGCTCCAAGTAACATGGGACTTGTCTAACATGTCCTGTTACAGCAAATATGAAAGAAAAAACCTAGTTGCTTGGCCCATTAATAAAACTTTGCTCTTTCTTCACTTGACATAGACACTTGTGTCTCTTTAATAAGGGGGGGGGCACGTGGCTTCTCGATGAGTTGGTCCAGAGAGACGGAGAAAGGATCCCCGGATTAGACGATATGGAGTCTCTCTGGATGGTGGCGATCCGCAGAGCCAATCTCCCCAGGCCCCGAGGTGTAGGTAAAAATCTGCTTCGCCCCAGCAAGATGCAGAGATACCCGGGACAAGAAGGGACACAGCCAGGGCAAGGAGAAGCAAAGAACACCGTTTATTCTAGAAACTATAGAAGTTTAAATGCACTCTTGGACCAATCAGATCCAAAGGTCACAAACAAAGGGGTGCTTTCTGGCAAGAGCACAGTCTATTAGCATAGAATGGGGAAGGATGGAAGGGAGGGGTGGGAAGGTATGGAGATGCTCCTACATATCCCCTTTTTGCTTTTATTTGAAATGTCAGTAGGGCCCGTATGGCCCATAAGCAAGCATGTTGCAGGGCTCTGTGTTAATCTCCTCATGGGAGAGAATCATTCTGCTGGATTTTCCAGACTCCTTCATGCTGCATATGATGGGGGGGGGGTGCTTATGAAGCTGTAATCTGTCTTAGGTTGTACTCCTCTGAGTAACTTACCCATCATCAGCTACAGCTTGTGTGCAAGAGGAGGGGCAGACAAGGCTGCGCCTGGCTTAGGTCCTGCTCCTCTGAGCATCTTACCTGTCATTGGCTGCCAGCCTATATGCATGTGCCCCAAAATGAGCTCTCTCCCAATAGAAGGGGTAATGGGGTTGGGATGGGTTGGAAGGGAAGGGGTTAGGGTTAGGATCAGTTGAAGCTGTAAAGCCTTGTGTCTCCAGCGAAGATGAAGTGGATGAGCTCCTCATATGTTCTTGAGAGCTGCAATCCATGTAGCAGGAATTTTCTTGTGTTTCTGTGATTTCTTAACAATATGAACTGAGAGCTTGTTTAATTTGACAAAGAGAAGAACCAGAAGAAGGCTTAGAACCCTGAGCCCAATGATAACCCAATTGGATGGATCTAATAGAGTTGAAGATTTATTCCACACCTTTTGAAAAATAGAAGGGTTAAAAGATAACATTAGTTTTGGTTTAGGAACTCACGGAAGGGACTTCTTACTTTAGGTGGGGCAGGTTGTCTTCTCCAGAGAGGCTTGGACGAATATTCCTGGCTGGGATCCAAAGGGGTTTAGACTCTGTGGGGGGGGGGGGACACAAGCATAGCCTCGCCCTTGTGTGAGCAGAGGGTCTGGGTCTTTCCATTGAAGGATTAAGGGGTCTTTCCATTGCACCAAGGGAAGAGGGATAGGGAAGGTAAAAGTACCCCAGTGTTGGATTGCTGCATTGAGGCCTTGTTTGTCAAAAGTGAGGTAGTTAAGGGTAAATAAAGCATCCAACAACCTCAGAGAAGGGTCCTTCTCAGTAGAATCAAGTTTTTGAAGCATCTCCTTTAGAGTGCGATTGGATCTCTCAACGATTGCTAGTCCCTGAGGATTATAGGAAATCCCTTTGGTATGGGAAATTCCCCAGGAAGTTAAAAATTCCTTCAATCTGAGGGAGATATCAGCTGGGCCATTGTCTGTTTTGATTGACCATGGGACACCCATGAATAGCATTTCTTGCTTCAGAGCCTTAATTACATGGGTTGCTTTCTCCCCTGTAAGAGCGGTAGTGAATACAAGGGAGGAGTATGTGTCAATTATCACAGGTACAAATTTACATTTCCCAAAGATAGGGATATGAGTGACATCCATTTGCCAGAGGGAGTTGGGTATTAACCCATGGGGGTTGACTCCCTGTGGTTGGAGTGGACCCAGTGGTAACAAGGGGCCACAAGAGGAGCATGCATGGATCAGATGTTCTAGTTGAAGGCTTTATATGACCTAAAGCTAGTCGCTTGTGGACAAAGTTCTTTAATGCTGACAGCTTAGGCTCAAGAATAGGCCATTGTTCCATTTAGGAGGGTGAGGTGTCCAGAGTTTCTGTGAGAGCCAAAATCATTAGGGGTGAGAGATACCATATGATAACTAGTGTTTTAAATATTGAGAAGAAAACATGGAAAGTATTTACATGGGTTAGTTCCTTTCATATAAATGCTATAACATGAGAAACACCCAAAATCAAATAGAGTTTTACCACTAAGGTGCACACCCAGTAAAAGAAAACAACAACAAAACATTACAAAAGGTACAGAGAAGGTGTGGCTATAGGAAACCTTAGTGTGAATTGTAGTATATAATTTGGCCCATGTAGAATATAAAATTATTTACTGAAGTCAGTCTAAAGGTAGAAACTTTAAAAACATTAACAGCATTAAACCAGTGCCATTTACTTGTATTTCCATTTTGTTTTTGTTTTAAAAGCTGCTGTTTTGACTCAAGAAAAATCTCTAAGGCCAACATTCTTAAAAGTATTATCCATTCTTGTTAGATTTATATTTAGTCTTTAGGAAGTGATTTAGATTGGCAATACAGCTCAAATAAGTGAGAGAAATTATTTATCATTCCAATGATAGTTACAGACATAAACATTTTAATGTGCAATTATTTATATCTTTATTTCCTATTGACCGGGAGGTATATAATTTATTTTCCCCAAATAACCATGTCGTGGGAGGAGTTTGTCCCTGAGGGAGCGGTGTTGCAGCCAGGGGGGCTGCAACATTGGGGGCTGCAACATTGGGCAGGAGTTGGATCTGTGTCTCCTCCACCTGTAAACCTTTCCCTTAGAGAGTAGGAGGCGGCGAGAGAGAGGCCTTTGATCCACCTTTATTGCCTTAGGCCTTTCCAGCTGGCTGGGAGCTGGCTACTGTGCTTTGTGAGTGTGGAAAGTCACCTACCAGCTAGCTGCCGGTCACCAGCCTGAGAGCAGTCCACTAACAGTCCTGCCTGATTGGGTAGAGGGGCCAGAAGGAAGAGAAGATGGGAAGAGTCCGTCAATTGTGAGAAAAAGGAGGATAATATGAGGCAGATCCAGAATGAAAGGAAGCATTTTTGTGAAAGCCTGATGGGTTGCACTTTTTACGTTTGAGCAGTGAGTGCTGCAGATCAGCTGGCAGCGGAGGACTCCGGCCCACCTGGGAAGGCAGGGAGTGTGGCCTCAGCCGGAGGAGGTGCCAGCACAGTTTGCTTGGGGATTGTATCTCTGTGAGCAGAAAAAAAATTGCGCGGGACAGTTCTATTGCAGTGCTTTTGTTCAGTTTTCCCTGGGAAGGCTTGCAGTAGCAAGGAGTTCTCTGTCGAAAGAGAGTTTAAGTGGATAGAGCTGAGCAGGCCGGCAGACGCACAGGCCGCCTAGGGGCATCTGCAGGACCGTGCAGGGTGTAGCAGGCACAGAGCTGCCTCTTAAGTTAGTGATTAGCCCGTGTGGGTGGGGCTACTGAAGCTGGCGCAAGGCACCATGTTCCTGGTCAGTGGTGCTGGGGATCGCCACTGGAAGGCTGGCGGCAAAGAGGCCTGCGTGTGCGTGCTGGGGCTGCGGTGGGCAGTAGGCATGCGCACGCGGGCCCCAGCGGTGGAGCTGCAGTGGGGCTGGCGGCACACGTGGGCTGGGCGGGGGCCAGCGGACATGCACGGGCTAGCCAGAGCCGGAGCCACAGGGCCCCAGCTGCCAGCAAGTGCACCGGTCCCGGCCTGGGCGGGCGGGGACGCATGCACCGGTACCTCCCAGCGCAGAGCCACTAAAGGGTGGGCGGGACTAACACTGCTTGGAATCGGGGCGCTGTGCCTGGCAGGCAGAGCCACAGCAAAAGTGATTTGTTTTATTCTTTTGCCTAGCGATTTACAGGGGAACTTCATACCTCAGAGGAGTGCTCTGTGTGCGCAGGAGTTTGGGATTGCTGCAGCTTGCTGTGAGGCCGGGGCTGTGAGCTCCTGGGGCGGGGCCTGTGCTTTAAGAGAAGGCAGGGGCGCTGCAAGGCAGTGTCAATCCCAGAGGCAGAAGGCTTATGGTAGCCAGGGCCTCTCTGAGGAGCGGGGAGAGGAAGGCTGGGGAGAAGGCGGGATAGACAGCCTAGATAGAAGGCCTAGATAGACAGCCAAAGGGGAAAGTCTCCCGAAAGTAGGAAGAACACTAGGAGAGATAAGAACAGGAAAATGGCTAGAAGTAGGGCTGATCAGACCCTTTGCAACTATCAGAGAAACCAGGAAGTAGATATTCCCTGAGCTAACTTTATCACACAAAGACACACAAAAGACAAAAAACGAGCTAGTGTTACCTTCACCAGCAAGACAAACAGGGGAATCACCACATGAAATCTTACCCACCGAGCAAAGAGGAGTCGAGAAGCCTGTCACGTCATGTCGGGGTCACCATTTGTCGCTTTAATAAAAGATGGGGGAGGGAGCCACGTGGCTTCTCGAAGAGTTGGAGTCCAAGAGAGACAGACAAAGAAGGGGTCCCCGGGTTAGACGATATGGAGTCTCTCTAGATGGTGGTGATCCACGGAGCCAATTTCTCCAGGCCCCAGGATGTAGGTAAAAATGTGCTTCGCCCCAGAAAGACAGAGATACCCGGGACAAGAAGGGACACAGCCAGGGTGAGGAAGAGCAGAGAACACCATTTATTCTAGAAACTATAAAAGCTTAAATACACTCTTGGACCAATCAGGTCCAAAGGTCACAAACAAAGGGGTGCTCTCTGGCAAGAGCACAGTCTATTAGCATAGAATGGGGAAGGATGGAAGGGAGAGGTGGAAGGTATGGAGATGCTCCTACAACTTGGAGTTCTGGTTCCACCACTTCTCCAGCACAGAGAATAGAAGTATACACAGCACCAAAGCCCCTTGCTTACATGCAGGGCTCTCACCAATCACCTCAGAACCATGTGGACTATTCATGCAGCAAATATTGCAATGACAACAATAATTGAACAGGGACTTCACATGGTTGCTGACAGAAATATTCTCAAATTGCAACACAGCACACAGAATCCTTCTCTTATAAGTATGTATAAATAGGAAAAACAATTGCTAGATAGACAGTATTTTTAAAAAAAGAGATCATTCTAAGAAATCACTATAAATAATCTCCCTTCTCAAAAAGGAGAGAATGTTCTATCTTAAAAGCTACTATTTTTAAATTAAATTCAAGAGTACATTATCTTATTATTTTAAAGGATAAAACACATCTGTTTAATGACAAACGTTACATTGTATAATATAGCAGGTAAGATTTTGTGAAATATTTTATCATAGTGTATATCTATGTGTATGTATGCATGATGCATATGTAATGAGAAGTCTAGCAAGTATTCATCAAAATACTTGTAGTTATCTTATCATCTAAATAGAGAGTATGAATTCATAGTAGAAATGTATTTTTTTTAATTTTGAAAAAGGAGATTAAATGTGTGAAAATTAAACAATCTAAAATATTAAAATATTGCTTTTAGATAAAAATCACGAAAACTCAAGCTTATAAAGTAGGTTTGAACAGCAAACAAATTAAGAAATTTAGAAAATTTGCTTGAAGAGTGTTTTCAGAAAAAAGTGATAAAGAAGACAGTAATGACTAATATGCTAAAAGGACATCAAGCACACAAAGGGAATATACAGAAGAAATTTCATAAACAAAATTTTATAAGACACAGTGGGAAATAACCCAACTCATCATAAAAAAGCCCCCTAAACAGAATATAGTACAAATATACTGAGCAGGTGTGACTAGGAAGGTATGCTGTACATATCACCTTATAAACTTCAAACAATCCTTTGAGGAAGAGCTTTTATCACTCCTGATTTTCAGATAAGGAACCTACACTAAGTAGTTTGTTCCATGTTGTGCTGCAGTTCTACTAGAGTCCATGGTCTCAAAATAATTCCATTCTTTTCTAACGCTCCAGGAAAACTCACGTATGCAGAAAGAAAGGCCTCACTGAGTGTCAGGCAACATTAAAGAAGAGAGTTGCTAAGATTCTAGCTCAGCAAAGTGTAAGACCACAGGGACAGGAAACAAAAATTGTGCTAGTGGATGGATCACTAGGGATAACAGAAAGTGGTGCCACTCCTGTGTCCATTCCTTGATTCCTGAATACTAGTTATGAGAGAAACAGCATCATACTGATCTGGGGCATATTCAGCTTCCTGGGGAATATAGCCCTATTCCAACAAGGTACTGCCTTAAATCCGGCCCTGTGATTGAGTCTTCAAAAGGCCAACATGCTGTCAAGCCAGCTGCTTCAGGATGGTGGGGGAATATAACACTAGTGAATCTCATGAGCATGAGCCCACCTCTACAAACAATTTACCACAAAGTGTGTTTCCTAACCAGAAGCAATCTGTGTGGAATACCATGTACGGCATTCTGTAGGTCCATTGATAGTAAATTTGCAAGAAGCATTGTGTGCAGAGAAGACAAATATATATCCAGAGTAATCTATTTTAATAAGAAAAAAGTACTGTTTCCTCCATGATAGAAGCAGCCCACAGTAATCAACCTGCCACCAGGCAGATGGCTGATCACCCCAGGGAATGGTGCCATAGTGGAGACTCAGTGTTGGTCTCTGATGCTGGCAGACTGGGCACTCAGCAGTGGCTGTAGCCAGGTTGACCTTAGAGAATGGAACTACACATTGCTGAGTGCACATATAACCTCCATCCCTGCTGACAAGGCTGCTTTGTTTATGAGTCTACTGTCCAATGACAGAGTGGCTGGGCAAACAGTCCAACTACGGATACCCACAGAACAGTTCATTTTATTCACTTGATTATTAAAGTTCTCCTCAGCTGAGGTCACTGTTGCATTCACAGAAGACAAATATCTGTGTTTTTTGCTCAGAGAGGTTTTTCCACATACCTTTTCCCAGACCTTCTTGTCACCAGTTTTCTAATCATGTTCCTTCAAATTCCCTGATCATCTAGGTAAGGTATTAGCCATACCCTATGAATAATTATAAACTTATACTTCTGGCCATTTCTCTGAAATAATAACAAATTATAATGCTCAAAGATCCACCCACTGGGAGTATTTCCCTTCACCATTATCCTTCAGAGATTTTGCAAAACAGGAGCTGTGGTGCTACAGTTTTCTACATCTGGTGGTGCCTCCATATCATACAGAACCATCTGAAAATCAGTGTATGTCTTCACTTCCTCTCTCAACTGATCATAGAGAACTCTCCACGAGGCCATAGGTGTTCCCTGGCAGAGAGAAAACAGTGTGGCGGGAATGGGGACAATAGGTATTTGGGGGCTTCTTCGCCTAACTTACTTCCTTGGGCCTTTCAGGGCCCATATGAACCAAATCTCACATTTGCCATTTTAATTTAATGGTCAAGTGCTATGATGTGTGTGACCAACTTTATAGCTTAGTAACTCATGGTTAAGCAATCCTCACTTAGTTCTTCTCTACTAAGCAGTCCCTACAAAGACCCAATATCAGGCTGTATAGATAGTTAATAATATGGGCCCATCCTTGAGTGTGAGTTAGGACAGGGGAGCTCGTTAGTGAGGAATTTGGAAAAACATTGAGGAAGCACCCTCAAAGTTATTGTTCGGGGCCATCCGGCACACTAGCGAGCTCTTGGTGCCTCAAAACTTTCAGCCTTTGATCCTGTGAGTTTTGCAACCTGGCCAGTTCCCACCTCACAGAGATTTTACAGCCTAAGGCCAGCTGCATAATGCTGGACTGCATGTTGGGAGGGGTTGCTGTGTCTTTTTTAAGTCCTCCAAAGGAGGGAGAGCCAGGAGAAGGCATCCAACTGGAGGAGAAGGAATCTGATGCTTTGAGTGTAGAAGAAGGAATTTGACTTATGGGGAAGATAGCTGACCTTTGCCTATGTTTTGTTACCCTACCCTCGGTGTTGCTCTTTTTACCCGAGGATAGGTGTTGAAGGTGAAGGTTTTGCTGTGAGTAAAGAAGAAGGATCTTGACTCTCACCCACGTTTACCCAATTCTTGGTGTTGCTTGTTTTACCCAAGGCTGGGTGTTGAAGGTGTTGCTGATACTTTGATTATCTGGTGCTGATTGGTGAGTGTTTAGTGGGCCGGAGCCGCTCTTCTTTCTTTCCCTCTATATTATTAATTCATTATATACAATATTCAATATTGCAAAGTATAACTATTGCTTGCTTTGTTATATTGTCTCATATTAAAGCTTATAAAACCCATCCTATTGTGAGGGTGGTGATTCACCCCACGAATCTGCCTAGATAAATTAGTCTGAGCTCAGCAATTCTTGGTCATAGATCCAGACCGAGACACAGGCTTAAAGCTGTTTTTCAAAAGAAGAGTAGTTACCCACAAAGGATGGCAGGACTTTTCTCCAAATGTCTAAGGACCTGCGCTATGACAGAACTATAGACGTCTGTTAAAGGATCTGGATACATTGCTACCTGACACTGACACTTTAGGCATGATAATCTGCTGGGTCCTATGCACAGCAGCTTGCACAGCATCCTAGACCTGTTCAGCAGAGCCTTCTCTTGTTCTGGTACCCCCTCAAAACTAGCTATTTTCTATTCACTTAAATGGGCCAGAAAAACACATCCAAATGAGTGAGATGTTGCTTCTAAAAGTCAAAGGCCCGCTAGGAATTGTGCCTCCCTTTTCTGTAGAAGCCAGATATAGCACCAATACAATCATTATATTCATCAATATATATTCATTATATTCAATATATATATTCATTATATTCACCAATACAATCATTCACCTAAGAAGAGATTATCTCAGCATGTCCTACACAACTGGACCCACAAACTTCACTGAGGCATAAGATACTTGAATTTTAGTTGAATTTACTTCAACTAAACATCATTGAACATGGATCTCCAAAATACCCTATTGTTACCCTCTGACAAATGTGTTTTGATTAAATCTAGAGTATTTGCTACTTTGTGCTCAGCATGTCATCAATGTAATGGACTACTGTATCTAGTCCATTCTATCTAGTGTAGAAGGAAAGAGATTGAGATCCCCATGAACTAAATTATGATACAGGAATAAAGAACTGATATACCCCTGAGGTAAGATGGTAAATGTGAATTGCTGACTTTTCTAGCTGAAAGCAAACTATTTCTGATGATCTTTACTAACAGGTATGCAAATAAGGCCACTTGCCAGATCAATAGCTACATATTGGATATGAGAGGATCTGCCAGTTTTCTAAAGCAATGAGACTACAACTGGTATGGCAGCTGCAACTGGAGTCACCATCTGAGTAGACTTACAATAACCCATTGTCATTCTCTAAAATTCACCTGTTTTCAGTACAGGCCTAATGGGTGGCTTAAATTGTGATGTGGTAGAAATCACCACCACTTTATCCTTCAGGTCCTTGATGATAACACTAAAATCTATAATCTTTCTAGGAATGCACTATTGTTTTGATTTACTCTTTTCCCTATAGAAGTCTTTTCCACTATAATAGCCTTCACTCTACATGTCAGAGAACAAATATTTGGATCCTACCAGTCACCAAGTATATATTATATATTCCAGAAGTCATGAAATAACCAGAAGATGAATTCAAAGACATACTGGATACACTGTGAAATGAACCTGAACTGAAACATCACTGAACATGGATCTCCAAAATACCCTATTGTTACTGATAGATCACAGTGATGTTTTAAGTCTCCCAAAATTAGTGTCAGTTCAGTAGTCTCCAAAAGTTCTAATCATTTCCCTTTTCCCAATACACAGTCACCTTGGTAAAAGGTTATATGTCCCTTTGGGGAGTCGGAAGAAAAATTAACAGTATAAAATTTTGGCAACATACTGGGATCTCTCCTTACAGGCCTATCCTGGCCTCCCATTCTTTAAATGAGTCCTGGTTCAAGTCTGGGAAATGATTAAGGGTCTGTAATTCTGTCTGGAATCCAATTACACCCACTGTATTTAGGTTTCCCAATGCAGTGGCAGCATTTTCTACTGTAATTTCTGACCCACAAAGAAGAGCAATAGCAGAGTTTGCCTTACAAATACATTTCTCACAGTAATGAGAAAGCTATGTCCTCTAGGCCCTGCTAGATTAGATGAAGCACGTTTTCCATGATAAATCTACTCTAACATTCCTATCTCTCTGAGCCTTTGGATACCTTCCTCCATAATACATTAAGGATGTACAGGTATTTAGAACTCAAAGTAGACCACCAACCAAATAAACTGTTAGAATCCTTTCTAACTCTTTAAACTACTACAACACTAAATTTATAATCTTTTCTTAGTGGATTCAGATAATAAATTAAGCCAGACCCAACTTTATATCCCTTCCACCATTGTCCACACCCTCAACCTCTATTCCCACAAATATTCCCCTAATTTCTGTCTGTATAAATTGGAAAAATTACATAGCTCCTTTGGAGTGTAGCATACCTCCTTATGAGCCACATTTTTCACATTATCTTTCAGGGTCTGTTGGTACTAGTAATAGTATAGTATAGTATAGTTATATTGTAGTTATAGGTCTATAAACACTGAGAGGTGGTTGTCTGCAGTCCTGAGAATCAATTTTATCTTGCAAGGCTACAAGCTTGTGGGAGGTAATAAAAATTTCCTCAGGCAAAGTAGGGTTAATCTCCTCAGACTGGTGGTAGAAAGGGTGCTTCTACTGGCAAAGACAACTCATTAGAGTCAAAGGGCTTGATGAGCCCAGCTTCATCAGGATCTTCTCATAAGTCTCCAATCCAATTTTCAGGATCCCATTCCTTCTCAGTCAGTGCCCTCACCCTGCAAGGTTGGGAATTCAATTTGCATTGTAATTCAGCTATCTGCAAGAGAAGATGCTAAGTTTGGTTTTCAGCAATCTCAGCTTTGTGATTACAGGACATAAAGGGCTTCTTTGAGACCAAAAAGAGAAATCTGCAGATTATTTGTGTGCAATTTGAGCTGGAAAAGGAATTCCAGAGATCATCCTTTTCTTTCCTCACTTTGTACAATACAGTTAGGAATAACTAGCCAATCTCATTCTACTCATTAGTTTGACAAAAAGTTCTAAGGTATCAAACAGTCACTCAGAACCTTGACTCTTACAAATAAATATTTGAATAGGAGTAACCAATGGTGATATTTTATGTATTTATTGCCATATTATACCATGGATTATCAGAATTCTATTTACTATTATGGAAGTCAATAATGCCTTTAAATATTATCAGATTAGAGAACCAATCCATATGAAATTAATGCTTAAGATTCTGTTCTGCTAGAACCATTCTTAATATGAAACTCTATATTAGAAATGGTTCTCCAGAGAAATAGAATCAACAAGCTGTGTATATATACAGCAAGAGAGATTTGTTTCAAGGAACTGGATCATGTGATTGATAGGGCTGCAAAGTCCAAAATCTAGCGGGAAGGCCAGTAGGCTGGAGATCAGGGAAAAGTTGATGGTGCAGTCTTGCATCCAAAGGCCATCTAAAGGGAGAATTACTTCTTGCTCAGTGGACTTTGGTTCTGTTTTTTCCTCTCTCAATGCCTTCAACTGATTGGATGAGGATCACATTGTAGAGAATAATGCACTTTGCTCAAGTCTACTGATCTAATAATCATACTTTTAAAAAATACCTTCAAAGCTACATCTAGGCTAGTATTTAACCAAATATTTGGGTACCATGCCTAGCCAATTTGACACATAAAATTAACTATTAGACAAGCTAAAATTTTAGTAGATAAAAGAGGAAAGTCTTTTTTGAAATTAAATTAATTCCCTATAATATAAGTGAAAGAAAGAAAACAAGAAAAAAAGCACAGACAAGAAAAAAGAAAGCACATATAAAAAACTACAGAGGCAGAAGTAAAAATAATGAGAAAAAAAGATAAAAACCTTACAAGACAGAACCAAGACACCAACCCTACAAATCATAAGAGCTCCAGAAAAGGGACATGGAGGAAGAGCCATTACTAACAAAAGCAAAGTTTCTTACAGCTAAAGAAAGACCTACTAAAAGGTTCTCTGGCAGCATTACTGAATTCCACGGGGAAAAAATTAAGATTTCAGAATGAAATAAATTATTTCTTATGAAGAAAAAGAGTTATATGACTATCATATTTCTCATCTAAAACCCAGGAAGCTAGGGGACAGTGAAGAAAACTGAGAGAAAAGAACTGAAGTCCCAGAATCCTAAAATTAACATTCATTTATAAGGATAAGAGACAATAGTTCTGGAGATAGGCATAGTTTGAGATTATTTATACCCAACTACTTTTACCTACCTCTAACCAAACTACTAATGAATAAGACTGTAGAGCTTAAATTAAGAAGGAAACAAAATGAAATAACAGCAACAAGCCTGGCAAAATATCTATATAAAAAGTGACTGCAAATCTATCATTTTAGTGCTAAAAATTATTTCCTGAAATAGGAAATATATTGTTCAGGAAAACCTATGAATGATCTGGAAAAAGAAATATGATAAATACTAGGATAGAGTGGTCATTAAGCTTTGGTTTGAATCCCAGCTCTGTGTTCTATTTGCAATATGACAATCGAAAATTTACTTAATCTTTTTTAGCCTTTTTGTAAAACAAGGATACCAGTAGTAGCAACATCATAGGATCATTAAGAGGATTAAATGTTACTATGTATGATAGACAGATTGGTAATAGAAAATAGCAGGAATTGTATTACTACCATTGCTATACTATTACTATTATTAGTGATAATAATAGTTATATTATTATCATTATTTATAATAAATAATATTATTATTTCTATTACTAGAAATAGAAACAAACGCACAGTGACCACATAAAAGTATAAATGTTAATCTCTGTCTTAAAGAGTTAATGCTTTTCCACCTATCTACACTATAACAGGAAAATGTACAAAATATTTATAGAAGTATAATACACCTTTTGCACTCAGTTCCAAACCAACTTTTTAAGTTTACTGAGGTATAATTGTCATACATGTACACTCATGAACATATCACAATATAGGTAACTAAGCATTTCCATCACTACAAAAAAATATTCTCATACCTTTTTGTAATCTATCCTCCTTACTCCAATCCTGCCACAAGGCAACCACTCATATACTTTATGTCAATGCAGATTAGCTAAAACTTTATATATGTTGAAGAAACAGAGCTATAAGTGTTGTAAATATGGTACCACAAAATGCCCAAATGGGTGCCTTAAATATGGCAAATTTATTTTCATAGTTCTGGATGCTAAAAGTCTAAGATCAAGTTGACAGCAGGTTTAATTTCTTTTGAGGTCTCTCTCTGTGGCTAGCAGATAGCTACTTTCTTTCTGTACCCTCACATGGTCTTTTCTCAGTGCTTTTGCATTCCTAGTATCTCTTGTGTGCTTAATTGTCCTTTTCTTATATGTACACTAGATAAATCAGATAAGGGCATTTACTAAGTCTTGTTTTATCTTAATTACCACTTTAAAAGTAAAACTTTCATGCTCTATTGTGAAAAACTTTGCAAAATTCAATGAAGCTATAATTTTTTTAGGTTTTCTTCCATTAGTTTTATGGCTTTTACTCTTGCATTTAGGTCTACAATCCATTTTGAGTAAATTTTTACAGAAGATTTAAGGTAAGGATCAAAGTTAATTTTTAGTATAAAAACAATTATTCAGACTATTTGAATAATTGCAATTATTCAAACCATTTGTTGAAAGATTATTCTTTCTTCATTTTCTTGCATCAGTAAATTCAAATATTATCATCTTCCCTGCCTTCCTCACATTGTAGAGAACACTCATAGAAATCTAAGTCATCACAATTATTGGTTGAGTAGATTCTGATCCAGAGACAAGTAACAAAAAAAAAAAAATGTATTATGCTAAAAGTCAGAGACCAGGCATACAGGGTAGCTAACTCCCTTATTAGCTTTTAAAATGCTTTTAAGTTATAAAGTGCTAAAGAAATGTAAGATACTGTCTTTCTGTAATTCTGAAAATATCTGAGCTATATAACAAAGGCCTCTCTTGATTTGATAGTACAGAGCCATAAATATGACTGTGCAAACTCAACCTGTGCAAAAATACTTTAATATTTAATATGTAATAATTAGTAGAAAAACCTAGGATTGTTTCATAGCCCTAAAATTTTTGTCAAAGCACTTAAAGCTCCTTTATTTCTGGCTATAAACATAGATAGAAGTAAAAAGTAGTAACACTAATATTTATCTCAAACACTACAACCTAAAACTTTAGAATTAAAGCATTTAATTTGTTAAATTATCAGTGAGTAGTTCGAACGGTATTTGCATATTTCTATGTCTTGGTTGTCATACTCTCTTCTAAATTTGCATCAGTTTCCATCATTTTACATTTTGTACTTTCAAAGCTGCAACATCTCTTTAATGTAAAGTTTTTGTTGGCATTGCTTTCCCTGCATGGCTTTCACCCTCTTCATAACATTAATAAGTCCTTTAAAAAGTTCCTATGACTGTGCATCTTGTAGGGTGGCAGTGTCACATGTTCCTGGTCAGCTATTTCTTTTATAATTCCATTTATGTCCAATATGAATTTCATCCCCAATATTTTCATTTTTTATGCCTTTCCTATAGTTTCATCTTTTTCAGTCAATTAACTTTTGATGACACAGTTTTATAAAATGTCATTTGGGTTTATCCCTGAAAGACAAGGAAGTAACACAACTATCTGCTTTGCTATCTATGCATAAACTGAATAACAGGCACACAGTGACCAATCAGCAATAGATTTTGAAAGAAGGGACATGATTAGTCACTGGTCACAATGCATATCTGTTATTTAAATAGTGATTTGTGGACTAAGGAGCTAGCAAAGATGTTTGTTATTTTATGCAACTAATCAGTTAATGTATCATAATAACTAAAGCAGGATGACTCTTCTTTAATTACATACAGTAACCAATATATTTGTGCATATTGTGCCACACAAAGTGAAGACTTTGTGTTGAGGGCAAATAAATTATTTATTCGACTTTCTTTTCTTTTCTTTAATTTTTATTTTTATTTGTGGTACTAGGAATTAAACCCAAGGCACTTTACTACTGAGCTACATTCCCAGACCTTTTTATTTTTTCTTTTGAGACAGGGCCTTGCTAACCTGCTGAGGGTCTCACTATGTGGTTGAGCTTGGCCTTGAAGCTGCAATCCTACTGCCTCAGCCTCCTGAGTTGCTTACAGGCATGTGTGTCACCACACCTGACTCTGGCTTTCTTGATGGAGTCTTCAGGAATTTCTAAAAATTCAAAAAATGTATGAAGAAATAAAAAATCTTTTTATGATTTCAGCTAAGTAGGCAGATTTTCAGAATACATTATTTTGTGTTATAAAGTAGATAAATTAGTGACCCTTAAAACAGAATTTGGTTGAAAGTTTTTCTTGATTTCCCTTAGTTTTAATAAATTAACTTCACTTTTTTGTATCTTTGCATCTCTTTACTTTTCATTGTTTGTACCCAGAATAGAGTTCAAGCCAGATTAAATGTTATATTTATCTAATATCCTAAAATGAGCTTCTTACAATTATGAGAGGGATATTTCAAAGGCCTTTTTACTTTAAATCATCTTTAAGGCTAATTTCACATGTAGAAATAGAAATTACATAATTGAAAAAAGACCTTTTGCTTCTCAGAAGAGTACCAAATTGTTGGCATTACCTATTAAAATGTCTAATAAATTTAATTTAATTGTCAGGTTCATTACCCTGATTTTAGAAATACTCATCAGTGCACTTTTTCACACTCTCCCATGGAACATAGCAGAATAAATTATTTTAACTATCTTGGGAAGGTCCTCTTGGTTTTTACAATCATAAATCTATTTTATTCTGAATGAACCAAATAAAAATGAAGTTATCAAATTATGATTGTCACTGTGTTCCACTCTAATTTTTTTGGCAACTACTTCAAGTCTAATGGGCAACACACACACACACACACACACACACACACACACACAAATAATGAAAGTCTAGTTTGGTAACTAGAGGAGGATGGTCACAAGATACTTAGAAATTTGGAAAAATACAAAACTTACCTTTGAGGAAAACCAAAAAGGGCAAGAAGAGGAGGCTATGAAAGATAGAAGGAATTACTACTGCAAAGAAGGGAGGATGGATGGTTCTTGTATGAACCACTGGTACAAAGACATGGAGGCAAGAAAAAGAGAATGATAAATTTCAGAAACCAAAAGAAGTTCTGAAGAATTGCAGAGGATAGAGAGGCAATGAGAGGTAAAATTATTGTGCCATGCAAAATAACATTACCATGATAGTGACAAAGAGCCAAGAAAAAGCTTTAAGAGGAGAGCAACATGCTCTGATTGGTGTTGTAGAAAAATCTTCATTAGCTGCCACACATGTATGGGAAAGGGAGGCAGTAAAACAGACAGCACAGAGATGAAATGGGCTCAATCTAAATTGCCAGTAGTGGGAATCAAGAGATAGAGGCAGATTATTAAGATCTTAAGGAAGTAAAATCTAAGGAATTTGTAATAATTTTTTGGATACTACAGGTGACTCGAGTTTTCTGGCTTGAACAAACAGATGTTTTAGTCAGATTTTTCACTTCTGTGACCAAAAGATCTGACAAGAACAATTTTAGAGGAAAAAAAAAATAGAGCACACAGTTTCAGCAGTCTTAGTCCATAGATAGCCAACTCCATTGTTTGAGGCTCAAAATGAGGCAGAACATCATGGCAGAAGAGTGTGGTGGAGGAAAGTGGCTCAGGATATGGCACCAAAAAGCAGAGAGAGGGAGCTCTCCTCACCAGGACAGAATATAAACCCAAAGGCACTTCCCCAATGACACACTTCCTCCAGCCACATCCTACCTACCTACAATTACCACCCGTCAACACACAAATTAGGTTAAGCCTCTCATAACCTGATCATTTCACCTATAAACTTTCTTGCATGGTCTCACACATGAGGGACACCTCATATCTCAACCATAACCATCTGCCCTGGCCCCTAAATTCTCAGGTTTATCTCACAATGCAAAATACATTTAGTTCATTTCCATAGTTTTAACAGTTCCTGGATTGCCCAAATGTCTAAATACAAAGTCTGTTCTGAGACTCAAGGCAAACTCTCAGTTGTGAGCCTCTTTTAAAATCAAAAGCAAGTTACACATATCCAACACATAAAAGCACAAAGTGAACATTTCCATTCCAAAAGGAAGCAAAAGGACCACAACAAAAAAGGGATGGGACCAAAGCAAGATTGAAATCCAACTGGATAAACAGGTCTTGTGCTTCCATGTCTAGTATCTGGAGTATACGGCATCATGATATTTTCTCCAAAGGGCTTGTGTAGCTCTACTGTAATGCCCAGACTCAAGAGACCACCAGAGACCACCAGGAATCCGATTCTGACGTAATCACAAAAGGGTCTTTTGTTACAAGCTCGAGCAGGGACTGCACAGCTTCCCGACACAGCGGGTAGGGAGATGCAGCCCCAAGTCTAGGGGAACAGGGATTTTTATGGGTTTCAACTGCAAGCATGGGAGTACATGCCTTGGCATTGCAGGACTGGGTAAGGGAAAGTGCACACAGAAGGACAGCAGTCTTGTCATTCTAGGATTGGGTAAAGGTGAGTGTGATCAGCGCGAGGTCAGTTGACCTTTAGGCTGATAGGTCTGGCTGAAGTGGGCCCAATATCTAGTTTCCTGATTGGTTGGACCAAATTGCTAAACAACTTACTGGTGCCTGAGCAGGATGCCATTAAGGGTTTGCAACTTTTCAGGAACTGGGTGGAGGCTGATGATTTGGGGACAAAGGTCAACAATCTGAAGATGGCATTGGTCCTGTCCTCTCACTCCCCCTGTAGCCTTGCTGGTTGCAGCCCACATGGCTTTTCTGTTGGCTTGTCTATGCTCAATAATTGCAGCTTTCCTTGTCAAAAGGTCTGCAGTACTGGCATGTCTTAATCTTGGGGGTCTCCAACACAGCTTTGGCTTCCTTCTCATTGTAAGGTTAAAAAACAGCCCTTTTGTACTTAGTTTTAGCATCCCTTCCCTAAAAGCCTAAAGCAGCCCCTGCCCCAGGCACTTCCTCTCCCAAATCTTCTACCAGGGAGAACAAAGCCTGGCCGCTCAGGTTAACACATCAAAGAAGACCACTGCCACTTATCTGCCGCGCCAGTTTTAAAGTGACCAATCCATAGCTTGCCACGCGTTTTGTAGTGGGCCCTATATATTCCCTGTCCCACGTCCCCTCTGCCCTTTTCCTTTTTTCCTCCTTCCTCCTCCTGGGCGCCCATCCCCTGAATAAAAGATCTCCTGGCTGCATGAGGTGTCATGTATGGCTGGCCGATACCCTAACATTTGGTGCCGGTGACTCGGATGAGGGAAGCTCTTTATTGAGACCCCTCATCCTGAACTGCTGACCGCCCCTCACAGCCTTTACTCATTCTTTCAATCACCACCTCTCCGCTCCCACCACAAACTTCATTCGGTGAGTTTCCCTTTCAAGGAGATTGCAACTTTGCAGGCACAGCCTCAGAGGTGACCAGCCGTGACCGTCCAGTGGTCCTCTGACTGTCTCAAAGGGAAGACCACACTCCACCACGACCTTCATGGTTACAGTGGACTTCCAAAATCTCCACCCCACTTTCTTAGATTCTCCATCCCTCAGGCTCCCCATTACCCTTCTCTCTCTCCCTCCTTTCCGTTTAGCTCAAATTCTGCCAGCTGGAAGTAACCTGATCCCTCCCTGTTTACCTCCGTCTGCCCCGGATCAAATTTTCCGACTCCTCCAGGAGGGGTCTCTGAAAATCCTGGTGCTAGGTTGATCCGGTCCCGCCTCTCTGGGAGAGGTTAGAACCAGGAGGACTCGGGTGATGACCTGTCTCCCCTGTTTTGGTCTTAATCCTTGTCTGTTCACAACTTTATAGGGATGCCTCAAAAGTTGTGCTAAACAGATCCAGGTAACAGGATGGGATCAAACTCTTTCCTCCCAACAGACTCCCTATTACATTGCCACTCTTACTCTTCTTCCCAATATTAAACCAAAGAAACTTGTAAAACTTTACATTCAGGATTGGCCCACCTACCAATTGGATAACTCTCACTATTGGCCACCTACAGGTTCCTTAGATCCCAGTCTCCTTAGAGACCTACATAACTATTGCAGGTGATTGAAAAAATGGGCGGAGATCCCTTTTATTCAAGCCTTCTCCCTTCTCCGAGCCAACCCCTCCCTCTGCACTCTCTGTAAGCCTCACCATGTCCTCCTAACTTACAAACCAAATTCATCCAAGTTTCTGTCAACTCCAGAATTTGACCCAGCAGACGAACCTCCCCCATGCCATCATGGCCACCCATCCCCTCAATCTCCTGACACTCCACTTCACACCCCAGAGCCTATCCCTCCCACACCCACATCGCAGCCACCCACCTCCACTCTTAGCCCCTCCCATCGCTTTCTTCCCTGGATACAACCGACTCCAATCACAAGTTTCTCATCTCCCCTCCACCTCCAGCTTCTCCTTCCCCTTACAAGCTGTCTTCTAAAACATCTCGACAAACTTTAGCCTCTTTTTCTTAAATAAAATACACAATACAATATCCCAGCCCACAACAATTAAGCCCAAATATTCCCTTGTGACACCCCCTGGGCTGTCTCTCTGCCAATTTTAAAGCCCACTATTCCCACAGCGGACTCAAACTCACAGCGGCCCAGGCCTCCATTTTTCAGATCTGCCAGGCAGCAGCCCCTCCCCCCAGGCTTACTTAGCTCAAGGAAAAAAAAGTGGAAAGGAGGTTACTTTACATCTACCTCAGCTCCCTCGCCCATTTCTTCTTTCTCTATTCTCTCTTGTTGCTTTACCGAAACAACGG